>JAOVVB010080619.1:0-13669 GCA_028570985.1 Heterobranchus longifilis
CTCAGTATGAAACTGTTTACTGAGGTAATAAATCAAGTGAGAAGTAGGCTCATTTTCTCATTGACTTGTAAACAACCGGATGTCTTTTTGGAGCCAGTGGAGTCGCCCCCTGCTGGTCAATGCCGGTTTAAGGCACTTCTGAATTGGCTTCACTTTTACATCCATCTTTTTACACAGTCTATGGTTTCTACTTGTTTTGTTTTTTTTTCAACACAATTATATGTTGTCAATATCTGATTAAAGGAAAATAACAGAGAGGTGTTGTATTGTCAGCTGCATTCTGAATTAATTGCTTCTGTCACAAACGCAGACGGGGTTAAAAGACGGGGAGGGGGGCAGATGAAGACGGAGACAATGACAGAGTGGTAGTGTGTGAGCCTTCAGCCCTGTGCGATGTGCTCAATGCTAACTGCTTGACTTGGTTCCCTGCCAGAGGCTTATTCAGAACCAAGGACAGCTCCCCTGTTCTCCGAGCCCTCTCACCGGGGAGAGACACATTTAGATAAAGTCTCTCTCCCTTCTCTTTTCATCGCTCCCATTTCCCTTTCTCTAAAACTCGCTCCGTCTCATCGGGGAGCCCGCATTTAGCTGCGCTCTCGTTCTTTGTCGGTCTCTCTGTTCACACTCTCTGGGGAATGTCAAATTTATAGTCATCTCGTCCTCTTTCCCCCCTCTCTTTCTCTCGCTCTCTCTGCGTCTCTAAGCTCGATTTCCCCTTGGTTCCATACCAGTGAGGCCACATTTAGAGTGTGCTCTATAGGGGAAACACCGTGGCCTTTACCTCCTATTCAATTAAGCTCTGAAACACACACACACACACATATAGACGCATACAATTACAGCCCACTGGTGTCTGGAGATGGATGGCACAGAGATGTGACCTCAGAGAAATAGGCACACGGCGCACACACTCATATGCAATGAAGAACAGACACGCACATACACGCAGAATGAGTGCTTTGGACACACAAACACACAAGCAACAACACCAAGCAATTACCAGACGGTAAATCTCAATGGTAATTTTCGGATGGTGAATCTCTGCGGTCATTTTGGACTGGCTTCAATTTTATTTTTTTTTCTCTCAGCTTTCAGAGCGCTTTTTCCCCCCTAATGAGCCTGAAGTATTTAGTTAAACACACACAGACTTCACACTGTGTTCCACTGTTTCAGGGCATCAAGAGACATAACTGGCACAAGCCAATTGACAGGATAAGATTAAAAGAAAACATCCACAAAGGTGCATGGGTGTGTGTTTTTATAACGAACTTGACAGAAGACAATAAAAGTTGTAAAGCACCAAAGTGGATGGTGCGAGAATAGAATCGCTTTCATTTGTCCTGTTACAGTGATCTTAGTACTGACGTTGATAATAACTGGCAGGATAATACACTAGGCTCGGGTGGTATCACGGTATTAAGGTATACCAGGGTATTTAGAAATACTGACGGTATGAATTTAAATACCGTCAAAAATACAGACACTCCTCTTTCTATTAAACTTATACAGAGCTGATGTATTAAAGCTGCAGTAGACAGAAAGCAAAGAAAAGAAAAAAAATATTCTTGCACCTCACTGCCTTTCCTATCTTTGTCCAGCCCCTCCCACCACAACACACACAGGCTTTCGGCTTTCACACAGTAACCTTTACGAGTATGATTCATTCATTTCGGGCCGATGCCGTAACTTTACAGCAGCAGTTCCACAAGGATTACCGTCCTGTTTTCTTTGCAACCTGTTGGACCTGTAAAGCTCTTTGAGATGAGACTGTGATTCATCAACATGAACTTCAATTAGCTGCAGCCTGTGAGCCTGTGGTTGTCATGGTGGCTATGTTAGCAGAAGGCTATGCTATTAGCAGCATTTTCTCCATCTCTGAGATGCTTAGCCAATATTGGCACGTTTTTATCATTTGTGGTGTTTTATTGTGTTTATCACTCTCTTTTAGAGTCTGACAATAAGGTCAATATCTGTGAAGCGTTTCAGAGATGGAGAGAAAATGTTGCTAATAATTTAGCCTGCTAACTAGCTTCACTGAGCGGCACACAGTGATGCAGCTAGCGGCTCCTGGTACGATAAACACGGTGCTAAATGTTGATTTTAATGTTAATAAGCATTAATACTGGCTCGTCTGTACATTTCCTCTCACACTGCCTCCGCCGTCTCCTCGTTCAGATGACCGCAGTAGGAGCTGTCGCAGCTTTGTCCTTTGGTCCTCATAGTGGGGTAATGCGGCCATCCAGTTGGGGTGACTCTGGAGGCGGTGTTAGAGGACACGGCAGACCAGGCTGCTAAGCTAAAGCCTAACGCCAGCAGAGCAGCTCTCCAGACTGTTTTCACAGAAATCTTGAGCAGACCAGGCTCTGGCTTCCATCTGCAGTTGGTGTTGGGAGTATTATTAGCTGTAGTAATCCACAGCGGCAGGCGCAGCAACAATCGGGACAACCACGACACGTCACCACGATCCAGCAGTCGGCGTCGAGCAGCACCACAGCTGCAGGTGCCTCCAGGAACCACGATCAGGAAGCAGTCAACCCATACCATTACCCTTGATCCAATTGGTGTCAAGCAGGACTATGGTGGAAACTGCGAAATGAGGGAGCACAAGAACTCTGGGAAAGAAATTGAATTAATAATAACACTCCAGGAATAAGTTAAATTAGTAACATGCATTAATGGGACATGAATGCATACAGATGGAGCGAGAAGCTCAGTGTTTCATGATAAGTCCCACGGCAGTCTAGGCCTATAGCAGCATAACTAAGAGCTGGTCCAAGGCAAGCCTGAGCCAGCCCTAACTATAAGCTTTATCAAAGAGGAACATCTTTAGACTACTCTTAAATGTGGAGACAGTGTCTGCCTCCCAAACCAAAACTGGGAGATGGTTCCACAGGAGAGGAGCTTGATAACTGAAGCTCCCATTACACTTTTGGAGACTCTCTGTTAATACATTGTTGTAAAATGGATGCATGCTATAATATTTTACATGTTGCTTAATCTGTGATACATAAGTAACTGGTCTCTAAAATCCAGAGGTTTAGGAAGGTAAAACACCCATGCATTTCAGGATTCATGCTCTCTATATAAAACAGGATGCACTGAATGACAGCAGACTCTACAGCCTTGTCTCAGTTGGGGTTGGATTTGTTGACGTTCCACTTTGTGGTCTATTGTGCTAACATGGGTTTATTTTTTGCCTAAAATAAGAAACGTTTGGACCCAAGCAGAGAGATGACTCAGAGGCTGGAAACAGGCAAAAGTCTTTTTGTATAAAGCTCAGCAGGAGACGAGGTAGAAAACAACAAAAGACTACAGCCAACAGGAAAGGAATTACATTTACTGTATATTTCAGGGAGAGAGAAAAGAAACAGGTGCAGGCAATGACGAGCAGATTATTTCTGGATCTTTCTTTCTGTCATTAGCTCAGGGGCAAATGACGGCAAGGTCTATGGACAGTTCCCGCAACGCTGACAGCTGTGGGATCAACATCACAAAAAGCTTACAGAGTACAGTTCAAAAACTTTGACATCAAACTTCATCATTATGTGAATTTTAGGCCTTACTTAGACTTCCAGCCCAAATCTGTTTGTTTTTTTTGGCATATCCAGTTTGTATCCAGATTGATTTTAGAAAGTCTGGACAGCAAAAAAACACATGAAATGTGATTTTTGCTAATCGGATCTGAACCACATTTGGAGGTGGTTTGAAATGTGATTCCAATCGGATTTCTACAGATGCTTCCCAGGCTGGACGCTCTAGCCTCTCAAATTGGATTTCAAAGTGTCCCCTGGCGCAATCTAAAATTGGCAAGTCAACCTATTGTTATCAAAGGTCCAAAGGACTACATGTTCCCACCAGTCAGGACTTTCACCACACCTCTCTGCACAGTGAAGCTCGCCATGACTGCCGCATATAACATTGTAATGTAGACCAGCGAGGCGATTGTTTGGAGAGCCTCCATTTCTCATGCTTCCGCAGTGGAAAGCCGCATCACTGGCTACTGACACCTACATCGTTACCACAGCAACCCATAGACTGCATACAAAGATGGACGACATCACAGCTCCACAAAAGTGAAGACAAAATATCTGGATTGCCTCCTGGTGGCTGGCTGCAGTATAGCTCATAAGTCCCGCCTCCTCCATGTTAGCAGATGGGACATGAGCCAAACTAAAAAATCACAGCAAATACATTTTTCCCAAAGATGGTTTCTGTCATTTTCGGTAGTTCTTATCATGCCGATGTATGTTTGAGTTTAATTAGTTATTTGATGCAATAAAAATGTGGGGAAACACCATGATTCACAGCTGTGATTGACTTGTTATTGGTCGGGCCGGTGTATGGGCGGGACTTTGATGCCACCCGGTCGCTGCTGTGCAGACTCTGGTTGCAAAATTACAAGATGGTGGCGCCCGTATTGAAGATATTTTGGCTTCACTTTTGTACAGTGGGAGGAAGTGGAGACGCGTCCTCCATCTTTATATACAGCAGGGCTGGGCGATATGGCCAAAAATCTTCTATCCCGATATAGGTCATGTCAGATCTCAATAATGATATATATCATGATATATTATGTTTTCTGGTAATTTAATAAAGAAATACTATATATGACATAACCACATGGTAACGCCTATTTTTGTATACTCCTGTGAATTAAAAATGTGACAAATGAAAAGTACTGAGGGTTTTCTCATTTAATTAAGAACTTTAGTGCAAAATGAAGATAACAGTTCCAAGTGAAATTGTAGACCAAAAAAATACATATTTTATTCCAGCTATATACTGTTTACATGCACACACAGTGTGATGTCAAAACAAAAGCGCAATATTGAAATAGTTCACATCAAATTTGCTGATAAATTTGAGTTAGTATGTGCTTGTTATTATTATACATTTACAAAATTGTGCATCACGATATCTCAATATATGACTTCATTGTGATAGGATTCCATTAAAAGATGATAAATTATCATATTGAATTATTGCCCAGCCCTAATATACAGACGACGGTAAAAACCCTCTTCATTTATCTACCAATTCTTTTTCTGATTGGCATTTGCAGTTTGCTCAATAAGTCAATAATGCACTCTCTCTCATGCACACAGAGAAAACTCTTTCAGATACCTCTAACTGTGGGTTCCAGCATCAATACACACCAGGGATACACTGACCTTTGTGTGTGTGTTTGTGCATGCGAGCCTCAGCGCGTTCATCCATGTTTAGGTGTTAAGTGTATGCCTGCGTTGCATGTGACGGAATCTATGTGTCAATGTATGTATGTGTGTGTGTGTGTGTGTGTGTGACCTTTCCACCAACTGCTCTTTCAGTGTGTTTCAGTCATCAGGATGGTATTTTCCAGCAACATATGAAACAGGAGAGATGTCTTGGTGTGTTTCTGTTAAGTCCTGCAATATTTTTGAAATGTCACAAGAGAATCAAATGGGAATTAGGTGTTGTTTAAGTCAATGTGGTAATAGAACTATCAAGAACTGATTAATTCTGGGCACAGTTTTTACTTGTTTACAAGCATCAGTTCATGATGGAGGAATAAATCTGATATTCTCATACACATCTAATGATTAAATAACTAGGAATCAGGCGTATGTTTTGAAGCAACAACATTCCAATCTTCCATTTTACATACAAACATTTAACTGGTTATTATTTATTCCATAAATGTGCTCCCAGAATAAATAAAAGGCTTTTTCACCACAGGCATACAAGGACATTTACTTAACTAAACTGAGGATTTTTTTATTTTTTTATTGAAATTGCCAATTCCATTCACTCTCTTCAATATAATACATCGTCATTTGCATAAAAAGCCAATATAAGCTCAGTTTTGGTTGTAACTCTTTCTTTATTTCTCATGGGTTTTCCACTCCACTGTAAGAAGGCAGGAAAACAGTAGGCACAGACAACCTTCCATTGTTGTAAGCTATAGTAGAGCAAGTGCAAATTTGCAATACATATGTGCAAGCATCCATGTGTTCATGCATCCGCACGCACGCACGCACGCACGCCATGCCAAATCTCAACCTCCTAGGGCGAAAACTGTGGCCGTCATAGGGTAAGGACATTTTTCTGGACCGGCCGCCAAACCAACCAACCAACCCACCAACCAGGCTTGGAAATTAGGACCAGCCACCAACCAAATGCTGGTAAAATATGCAAATGGCTGCTAGATTTGCTTCATTCACCAGCCAAAAAAAACAATGGTAATCTACTGAGTGGCTGGTAGATTTTGGAATCCATCAGCCACAGTGGCAGGTGGACAAAACAGTTAATTTCAAACCCTGCCATCAACCAACCAACCAACCAGCCAACCAACCAACCAACCAACCAACCAACCAACCAACCAACCAGCCAGCCGACCAACAGACATCTGATAGTTGTGGTTTAAAACTTTCATCAACACGTGAGCATTAACACAGATAATATGGGGAATAATCTAAGTGCATGCAGTTTGAGTAAATAGACAGGTAGTGTTTAAAAGGAGGAAAAGAAAAAGCCCTACCTTGCATTCACACCATTAGATCAACAAATCCAGTGTTTACTTCCTGTAGTGATCAGGGAAACTCTGCGAGTGAGTGGATGCTCAAACAAGCTGCTCATTGGTAAACAGTTTGCAGTTCTGAGCCCACTAGATGGCGCTCTCTGACCAACAAAGTGTTGAAAGCACACTGAATTGCCATTCCTGGAGTCTTTTTCTTTAAACCAATGAAGCTTCATGAAGCTTCATTTGGACATCACTAGGTTTAGGGAACAATACTACTTGGTTATGTTTAGGAAAAGATCATGGTTTGGGTTAAAATGTAACGTAAGCCCGTGACGAAATTACGTGTGTGACATGGTTACATAGTTATGTTGGTTAACAAAAGAAAAAGTCAATGTGGAGAACAGAGGTCTCTTGTTAAAGTCATGTGTTTGTTTGACCCTCATCCCTACGCTGACTTTGTCGCCCTTTGTACTACTTACTACAGCCACTAGAGGTCGCCGCCCAACAACAAATGTAAGTATGAGTCGTAATAAGCTGCATGCACAATATACAGCACCTATACAGCCTTTTTTTCTTTCAGTTTAACAACTTTCCTTTTGATGCCATTCAGTATCAGTTCAAACCAAAGTTTCAAAGTTGTAAAATTATTTTGCAAATTATTGTGCAAACACGTAGTCCTGCAGGTTGATGTTGAGCCTGCATGTCATGAAAATCTAAGTTGACTTGTTTTCCTCCTGCTACACATCCAATGACATTAAACACTACATTGTGACAACCAGGTCCAGCAGTCAACACTGTGTTTTGACAGCCAATTAAATTCAGCCAGGAGCTAGAAACATTGTAATGCAGGTAGATCTACAGTTCTGCATTTCTAATGATTGAGTGCATAGCTCTTGCGTTATTTATTTCCAAGGTCACCCGGGGTTCAGGGAATATCCCTCCCTCCGGAAACATTGCTGGCACTAACGCGCCCTCCAAGGTTCCTGGGCTTGATTCATTTATGCCATTAATACAATCTGGCTTCTGGCACCAGGACGAGCTGGAGGGGGTAAAGCTTTCTCGGTCTAAACCCCCCTCCCATACACACAATACACACATACACACACACATTTCTTTCCCAGTCAATTGGCGGTTGCGTCTCCAGAAAGCTTCCCTATTAAATAAAGTGGCATCCAACTGCTTTAATGCAGCACCTGTTTGGAGCAAGAGATGTAGACTGAGCAAACAAATAATGAAGAGAGAGAAAGAGATGAAGAGGAGGTGGAGGATGTATTGATCATAGACTTTATAAAAAGATGGACGGAGCCTTCGGGCCTGAAAAGTGAAGCCAATGTGGAAGAACCTTAAACCTGCATTATTTCTAATGAGCAGCAGGGGGCGACTCCACTGGCTCCAAAAAGATGTCTGGTTGTTTACAAGTCAATGAGAAAATGGGTCTACTTCTCACTTGATTTATTACCTCAGTAAACAGTTTCATACTGAGTTTATGGTCTCCATCTCGAGTTTCAAGTCTTCTTCAATACAGCATGATGTTCATTTAGTAAATTATGGTCAAATTTAGAGTCAAATAGATGATAAAGCAGGGGATGCCTGTCAATCAAAACAGAGGCCCAACAATGTGTATCCATGGCAACTGTGTACATTCAAACAGCCGTGAACTTGTTTTGGGGTGTTGTCCATGTCTTCGTCTTAGAACGTTGACCCTTTCACAGTGTGTTTTCACTTCATGAAAATTAATTGGAACATTTTGATCGCCTAAAAATGTCTTGTTCAGCTAGCACTAGCGTTAGCTGGTAACTTAAGGGGAAGTTTGTCAATTTTCACCCGGCTCTGTGTACAGCCCGGAAGTCCCTGTTTACCTGCCAGCAAAACTCAGCTGGATGACTGGATGATGGTTGAAAATCTGCAAATTTCCCTCTTTAGCGTTTAGCTCATTGAAACCATAGACTGGGTTAGGCTGAGTAATCCTCCCCAGCTCTGCCTTCTTGCCCAAATCTGGTCACTTCTGGCTCCAAAAAGTCAAGATTCCAAACTTTTTTGAATGGGAGCCAGATTAGATAATGTGAAAATACCTGGGGGCCAGCTGCTCCTCACATCAAATGTATAATTTGAAAAAAACAAAATCACATACAATGTAATTGTCCTCACCTACTCTACTTTAATACTTTTACTTTTTTGAGTGCCATACTAGTATGTGTCATGCACCCAAACAAGAAACACATTAGTTATGCCTGAATAGTTCTTAGAGCTGCTATCGTAACGTGAATGGAAAAAAAAACTTGCTTGATTAACCAATATTGTGTGGTGGGCCACATATAGTATATTTTGAGAGACAAGCTGGGGGCCATTTAAAATTGGTCCGTCTTTGGACATGCCTGGTCTATGGTAAAAAAATAAAAAATAAATCATGCGTAAGCATAACTCAAATGGTAAATTCATCAAAATCTACATTTCCACAGCACTATGACATCACAGCAACACACTAGTCATGTCATATCACTCTGCTCTGAGTTTTTACCAGCGGCGACAGCGACACTGGTATTATTTTCACCATGTGTGTGTGCATGTGTGTGTGTGTGTGTCATCATGGCAAAATGTGGTCCTGGACACACCTCTGTAGGGGGAAGTACCACAGAAGTGGTTTTGAGTACTCTGCCAGGTGTTTGTATTTCTGATTTAGCCTTGCACTCCTGGCTGGTGGAAATGATGGACAGCTACAAAATGATAAAAATTGATTCAGCAGCAGAACCAGAGATGATCTTTATTCCATGCATTCTTCTTCTCCCTCATCAAAACCAACAGCAGTACCACCAACCTTGTCAAATTACAGACATATGATGATATATGATCTAATAAGATCAAATAGATGTATTCTGCTCATATTTTGTGGCTCTTGAAAATGTATAAAGGCAGATAAGGCTAATACTGTGACACCGTTTCATTATAGAGGAGATTGGGATGGGTGAGATATCAGGGCTGCTAAAATGGCACTTTGATGGGTGTGAAATGAGTACTGAACCCTGAACACGATCACTAGAGTGGGACCAGGGTGTGTGTGCGATCGAGACAGAAGCACTTTTTCAATGATTTAGAAGTCAACGGAGCCCCATCTTCCTTTTCATTTAACACGATCCCCGGTTTAAAGCAAACCTCCTGCTTACATGGCTTTTCTCTAACCTCCGGGCTGTCACTGGTCATTTACAGCTCAGACAAACCACATGTGATAAAAGATGCCTCATTTAACTGAGTTATATGAAGCTTGCTCTTTGTGAACGTGTTTTTATAGCTCAGTATTCCATGCACATGCATCCAAAATAGCAGTCTAATTTGGCCCTCATTGACATTAATGAAAGAGTCATTTTTTATTCCATGTTTCCAAATCAGATTAGAATTGATTTAATGTCTTTTGGGGCATAACTCATGACGAGGAGAGGCTGCTTAATTCACATGTGATAGTTAATATTTCACAGTGACTGACAGAAGTGTCAAATTATAAGAATAATGTATGCCAAACACCACAGGCACAATCCCTCATACTGCTCTGATAGATCTGCCTTCAGCTGTTTATTACCGCTGCAGATACATGGCCTGCTCCAATCAATTAACAACAGCAAGACATTTCAAATTTACATGTTGTAAAATTAATATAAATACATACTTTGTTCTGAAGGGACATTGGTTGCCCTCAGAGGTGGGAGACTCGAGTCACATGACAAATTTGAGGACTTAAAACTTGCTTGAATAACATTGATAAAAGACTCAACTTGACTTTAACTTGTGTTCATGACTTGATGACTTGAAAGGATTTAACTTTTTTTTTATTAAATATTTGCATTTTTCTAGATGTGGAGAAGCTGCATTTTGTTTTTGAAACATAATTTGTAGTGCAATGTGCAGTGAACATGCAGCAGACCACCAGCAGAGGCCAGTGCAAGAGGCACTGAAGCAGAGTCACACGATCGTGGAGAGGGCTCCAAAAATAATAAAGTTCGGATTCAAGGATAATGTTGTCGATGATGGTAGTAAGAAGAGAACATATATTAGAATTTCAGAGCCCCACTCTCCATTGTTGTTCATTAGGAGGTGTGTTATTGATTGCCACAAAATGTAAAATATCAGTAAGATTTACAAGATGTACACACTGATCAGCCTGCAGTAGTTTACATTAATGTTAATAAATTAAACATGACTTTTCATGACCACTGTCTTTTGACTGATTTAAATGTGGACATTGGGGTAGATTACCAGAATTTCATATGACTTGACTTGCTTGATTCTCACCACAGTGACTTGGGACTTGCTTAAGACTTGAAGACTGAGACTTGAGACTTGCTTGTGACTTGCACATGTGTAACTTACTCCCATGTCTGGTTTCCCTAAAACAGTAGCCTGGCATCGCCTAATTCACAGTTGCAAATTAGTCGGGAACCTCTTGATTTCAACGGCGCAGACCAAAATGCCTGCAATTGGACACAATTGGTGAGACCTACAACCAATCAGAGCAACACACATGCAAGTTGCAGCGGTGCTTGAACCTTAAAGCATGAGAAAAATGGTGACCTGCTCACAAACATTTTCAAATTACAGCTTTACAAAACACTAAAACGTCTTTTTGAAAACATTTTAGGTGAGAAATAGGCAACACAGTAACATAATCTTGATTCATATTTGAGCACTGCCTACAGTAGTCTGACCATTTGATCTGTATTTCTGCTGAACGTAGCCAGTTAACATGATCACTCTTTCATTCTTAACACCAGCAGACGGTCGGGGCACAAACTCTCATGTTACAGCTCAACAGAACACTAAAATGTGTTCTGAAAACATTTTAAGGGAGACATAGGCAATGTAGTAACAACATCTTGATTCATATCAGCTTTACCTAGTTTCACAGTTTGGTGTGAGTTTCCTGAGCATTGTGTGAATGGACGTCCCAGCATCAGCAGCAGCCATCTTGCTTGTTGATGCCCCATGGATGTCTTCTGTTAATCATTGTCTCATATGAGATAAACAGCTGTGATTGGATCTACAAGTCATATGTCTGGTATCAAGTAAAAAACACCATATAGACATGGGTAAAAACTTGATTTTCACCGGAGGGGCTCTTTAAGAAAGCAAACATCTGATTTTGATCTTCAGAATAGCAAGCCTTAAATGTTGTACTCTGCTGTGACTTTAATGACAAAGTGCTTTAACCCTGGCTGAATTCAAGGTTTCGGGGCCAAGTGAAGGGATAATGCTTTCAATCATTCAACTGTTCAGTGACTAAAAGCATTATTCCTTCAGCCTGCACGTCCTTGTCCATTACAGCATAAAACACACTCAGCACAAAGAGACGCATCTATTTGCTTATGCTTACAGTCTCTCACACACACACTCACACTCACACACACACACACACACTATTAAGATACTGATAATAGACCTTTTTTATGGCAGAAATGTTGAATTGTCATAGTAGGAAAAGCACAGGTGTATTTAATAACAATGATAACAATGATGAGCTGCATTCCACTGAGGAGAGGTCTGTCTGTCTGGCTGGAGGTCCTGGTATTGTGCATGCTGGCTCACTGGAACAGTTTACTGAGCCACTGTTAATGTTATCAATTTCACCTGCATGCTTGTCCTACTTTGACAAGTCAAAGTCCATTAGTGCTTTGGGACTGAGGTGGATCTACAGATGGGCCTGTGTGTGTGCATGCCCACCCAGATTCACAATAGTGTTGTGTCGTTCAAATTAATGAATCTTTTTTGGTGAACAAACTGAACTGAATCAGTTCCTGAAATGATCCGTTCATTTCTCAGTTCAGTTGAGATCTGAAGTCAGCTGCGAGCGAACATGCAGTGACTCACTGAGCGAGTGATTCAAGTCATTCGTTTGCAAACAGCATCTTTATCCAACTCAATTCTCAGTTCACTGGATAGCAAGCCAAACTATACATGCAGTCGGAGCTCCGGTCAGACACTGAGCGATTCAGTGAAGGAATCATTTGAACGAATGTTTTTAATGAACAGATTCTAGTGATTCAGCACAGTGAAAATAACTGCTTTGTCCATCACTCATTCATAGCTTTGTCACCCATCTGATTCAGATGATCCCAAATGTTTAATTGTCTTGTTTTCCTCTCTTAAGCTTCATTCATCACTTGGTGCACTGCATTCTGTCAGAAGGCTGACAGTTTTGTGTAGCTAGCAGCTTCTGCTAAATGGCTAATGACATAATCAACCTGTGACTGGACCTTTCCCGTTGTGAGGGCTGGTGTTGTCTTTTTTTTGCCCAACCGATATTCAATATTCAATAGGTCATCTCTGTCAGGTCGTAGTTTTCAGCTGTATCTAGCAACACTTATTTAAAAGTATGTAGTAGCACTGATAGCACTTTTTTTCAGACCAAGTACAAGTACAAGTAAATAATTTGTGACTGACAGCCATGTTGTCAGTTCAAATTTGGTGTTTGAAATTGTGGCAGCTTGACAGCATATTCCCGGGCTGCTTTCTGTTGCCAGTCTGCCCCTGGATGTACATTAATACATTTATTTTATCAGGCTACAATAAGCCTTTGCACTGAGCCTACTGGTTATCCTGTAACTCTGTTCTCCATGCAATGTTGTGCAGTGGTCACTATAGTAACTGGTGGTGCTCTCTATCAGTCGGGGCTGTTTGGGTGTTGACATGCGTATAGGCATACTAAAATTCACTACTGGTCAGCCTCTTTTTCCTCGTATAATTTGTATATACAGTATGAGCTTTAAAAAACTCTGTAGCCTACAGGGAGGAGAAATGAATGTGGGCTGGATATGTTGCAAACACTGAACACTGCCAGTGAATTGATCGATTGATTGTATTTGATACATTTAAATACAGTACATGAAATCTGCATACAATACTAAAATTCATCAGGATATCGCAATAGAGTCACATGACTTATTTCCATTCCGGTCCTGAAGTCTCATGTGTGACTGTGTGTGTGTGTGTGTGTGTGTGTGTGTGTTCTTTTAATATTTTCATCCAGCCTGTGTATCACACCCACAGCATGACATTACCTTAACCCTCCTGTCGTGTTCGTTTCTCCCCCCTTACTTTGGTGTTCCCGGTCAAATTTGACCGGTGTGTTTTAACTGCTGTTACATTAACACAAAAACCATTAATCATCACCAAATTATATTTAAC
>JAOVVB010080626.1:0-13669 GCA_028570985.1 Heterobranchus longifilis
AGATAGATAGATAGATAGATAGATAGATAGATAGATAGATAGATAGATAGATAGATAGATAGATAGATAGATACTTTCTTTTAAATTCCCTTTTCAATTAACTGATGTATTTTATGTGAAGCATTTTGACATTGTCTCTTATGTCTGATACAATGCATTTTAAAGTGTATGCAAAGCAGTTTGAAACTCTCTCAGTGTATAAATTATGTATAAAAACTTGCCTTGCCTTGCTGTATAATGCACTGAATATTATAATTCAGTCATCAGAACTCTGTATGGAAACTGTATTTTTCCTCCTTCATAATGAGCTCACAAGTACTTTTTAACCAAGCGGCAACCTCCGAGGCTGAAAAATGAAGCCAACGCGAAAAAATGCAGTTCCTCGAATGGCCACTTGAGGCTGGCTCCAAAAGTGAGCGAATCCCCATAGACCCCCATGTTAAAATACCCAACTAAACATCTCTATCGCTAATTTCCCTGTGCATGAAAAATGTGTGTGTGTGTGGGGGGGGGTATTTTTATAACTCACCCGCTTAAATTATATTAAGGCTTAAAGTTACGCATAATTAAGGGAATGCTCGTTTTGAGTGACATGTGGGTGCTGTTGTACCACTAGATCCACCCCTCACCCCTCCTCAGCTTCACCCTCTCCTCCAAATATGGTCACTTCTGGCTCCAAAAAAACAAGATGGCGACGGCCATTCTTTTACCTATGCTTTTAACAGGTGTGTCTGTACAGCAGACAACTGGATGACCTCACTAACTAACGAACTAACATTTCGAATAAGGACAAAGAATTGTGCTGGCTCAGGTGTTTCCTGCCAGGAAGTCTGGGATCAGTGTTTGATGTTGAAACTTTGGAAAACTTTGGGGAATGACAGCAAGTCAACATCACCTTTTTTTCCTCAATCACAGGGACGTTGCCGGGGGAAACTGTGGCTCTGACCTTAGGTTGGTCACTATACTGGCAGCTTGTGATAAACTGAAACTTGATTGTTGGTTGTAAATGCAGAAAAACAGAGCGTCACAGAAGCAGCAAAGGCCTCGATGAAACCTTTTTTCGGAGAGCTGCTGAGTGCGCTGCTCTGGCTGGTGTCGCCCCCAATCTCTTGCCACACACATGCATGCATGCACAAACCTCCCGCCCCGCCCCACAGGGCTCTGTCACAGCCCAAACATTATTCCAGCTGATTACACGCCAATTCCCATCAAGAGAAGCCTGCGAGGCTCTTTCCCGCCCTGATTAACACTAACCACCGCACACTGCAATGTCTTCAGTATGTCTTTTTTCCATCAATTCCTTGCTGCCTTCTTTTGTCTGTATTTTTTTTTTACTCTGTTTCTATTTATCTACCTTTAAACTTCTATCTTGTATTGCTTTCTCTCAAGGCTTCTTACAGGGTGTCTCTCTTTTCCTGTCATTGTCTTGTTTCTTACATTGTTTTTTCATTCTTTTCAGTCTTTGTAATGATTTCCACGTCAACAGTTTCCTCTGGATTGCAACTTTGCTGACAGACAGAGCCACATAGAGTTTGGCATGATTTGGTCGTACAATGTTATATCAATTAGAAACTACAAGACCAGTGGAAAACAAGAAAAGTAGAGAGGCCATTGATAGTTTGATGAATGGCGAACGCCATCAGTTTAGTCAGTTGAGCCGCCCTAAAAGAGCTGTCCTCTATCCAAGTATTTAAGACAGAAAAATTGGAATATTTTTCTCTAAAGATAAATCAGATAGGGGAAACGATCAGACGGACCCAAGTCCTCCAGCTAATGTGATTTAGCATCTGAGGTTTTATGACCCCTTTTTAGTCAAAGTCTCATTCGTCGTCATGACACATGAAGAGTTCATTTGCGCAAACGGATAAAAGCCATTTTTATAATGAATAAACCAACACCAGCAGTTTCATTGATTTATTAAAATGTGAATATTTTGAGATATCTTATCAAAACAACCAAACACCCGTTTGATTGCAATTCCCTGAAATGACATGATTTAGGAAGATAAATGAAAACAGAGATATTGGTTTTTGCAAATGAACTTCACTTTGTAATATCATACAGTCTCAGCTTCCTTTCCCTTAACAGCTGAAACAGTTAGTTTCAACTGTAATTCTGACTCAAAGTCACAACATCGAAGCCGTGAGTTTACATGCGTTGAGGTGGCAGTTCTCACTCTCTTTCTTTTGAAAGACTTTTTGCTGATTATTAAAAGCTAAACAAAAAAAAACTGTAAATGTGCAGTATTATAGCATTTGCGTGCAATAACATTACCAGACACTGTTGCTGGTGGTCTGCACGGACACACACTCAAACACACGGGAGCACTGAAGAGCCTTGTGGCCACATGCCTTTACACTTGCGTCTATGACTTAAGCTGTGCCCAGCTGTTGCACATTGACAAGACTACAGCCAGCAGTGTGTGTGTGTGTGTGTGTGTGTGTGTGTGTGTGTGTGTGTGTGTGCATGCGTGCGTCCAGGACTGCTAGCTATTTCCTGAGTTGTCTGTTGTGATAGCAAGTGCAGCTGCTTTTCTCTGTGCTTCCACATAATAGAAAAGACTGACATTTAGTAAATACTGACTCCTGTCTGGCAGGAATACAAATGTTTTTACTGTGCACGGGTGTGTGTGTGTGTGTGTGTGCGTGTGTGTGCGTGTGCATGTGCGTGCGTGCGTGTGATGCATTGTATTATTCTATTAATTACGAAAATTCACAATACGAGATATGCAGATAAAAACAAGGAGAGTTACACCTGCAGATAAAGAAGCTGCAGTGTTTTCAGGATGTCAGGGATCCAGTCTGATACACAGTGGACCTGACAGTGAGTGCTGGAGACGATCCGCCACGTTTAGCCGGTGTTGTGCCGACCGGCCCGTGTGTCCACCGTCTCTGTGTTCGGAGAAACTCACACGGAGCTCCCTGCTAATTATGCCGGAGAACCTTGAGCCTCTTAAGTGTGAAATACACTTTTATATTACCTGTCCTGTATTTACATTTTGGACGGTGGCTCTGAGTGGTCAAACACCTCTGTTTTCCTTTTGACAGATGCGGAAAAAAAACTGAAAATCAAACTTGTTTCGGTGTGTAAACGTAATTGACATGTGAGGCCGTATTTATTTTAAACATACATTTCAGACGAAAAATGCGGACTCAGTGTGCAATGGCCTTTACACTGGTCTGATATGACCGTGTGCAGTCATCACAGATGAACACTGGTTTATTTCCATTCCCTCATTATCTAATTGATATTACAAGTGATGTAGTATTGCAGTAGGTGATATAATGGAGGGCAACGCCACACAAATTCAATTATATCATCTATCTATTGACTAAAAACAGAGTTATGAAAGCTTTTTAGTGTGGCACTGAAGTCTTAAGAGTTTTTCAATTGATTTTCCATCTTCCAGGCATCCATTAATTAAAGTCAAATCTACTTGCATGCAGTGCATCTACAATATCGCACACTCTAAAGGTTTTGTCAGGTGTGAATTAAGTTTGTCCTGAGAAGTACATCATGGTAGTTACAGAATACTGAATCTCTTCTGCAGAACTTAATTTGGGGATTGTCACTTTTGTGTAAAGACAGATATTTGTGAGTAACATTGCTTAGTTTTTCTTCGTTATTGTTTTTCATACACTGTACATCACATGTAGAAGAAGAAGAAGAAGAAGAAATGAGCGAGGGGATGTGCGTTCATGCACGTGTGCAGATTTACTCTTCGTGTGTGTTTGTGTATGCGAGTGCGAGTAAGGGATGGTTTGATCTTGCGTTGAAGTGTGTAAAGAGATTTTCCATCCATTAGGGTGGCCGCACTCCCAGACACACACACACACACTCTTAAAGGCATAAGGAAAGTCACTCTGAGATCCAACGACTTATAACTCAACTTCGTATACGCACTTATTATAGAATCTTTTGCATGTTGGATGGGTGTTTTGTGTATACGTGCATGTATGTGTGTGTGTGTGTGTGTGTGTGTGAAATGACCAATAACACAAAAGCAGTAAAAGGTACTCACCTGCTCATGGCACAGCAGGGAGCCCACGTGGAGAACAAACAGCAACAGAGAGAGAAAGAAAACAAAAGAGAAGAAGGGATTAGATGTCTGTCTACTGCACACATTCACACAGGCCCAGTGCCTTGCTCAAGGGCATCTTAAAAGTGAAGCTCATTTCCTTTTCTGACAGATATTCTAAGTCAGCTGTAAGATTTTAATTGCTGGCCCTGATGTTATAGCTTTGTTACAACCGCTACCTCCATGTTTTAAATTGGTTTATAATCGTTTCCACATGACTGTAAAAATATATACAATTTAAAAAAAAAACTCTCTGTACTCATTTTACTGTCTACTTGTGAGTTTCACCATCCACTAACTGAAACTCATGATGCCCAGTGAGGCACTTTTTGTAATGTTTAGGCATTAAAACATCAAATAAAAGCCTCCAAATAAATGTAGAAATGTAAGCGTATTAAATAGTTTTACTCTCTAATGCTGTTTTGCAAAGATAATGGCAGCTAAAGGTAAACAGGTAGGAAAATAGACCTTATCTAGCATTAATTAAACATAAAGCCTTCTTATTCACAGTTACACTTGTTTTGCCACATGCATTGCCTGATACAATATTTCTTTATTATTAAAATAAGAGTTTACTCATATGAGCACAAATGTTTCTTTATACTTCTGCTACATCCTCATTTCCCAGTTTTGCATCTCATCAAACACGCTGTTCTTGTATAAAGTGGACGGATCCTATTAATTTTCTATGGATACGGCTCGGTGCTGCATTTGCATAATCAAGACTCAAACCTCAACTTTATGCAAATTAGGCCCGTCCATCGCAACGCCCCAGGCTCACGAAACTCAGCTCCAACTGCCAAACTAGGCAGTGCTGATCAAATGACTGAAGATTCTGTTACTGCATTGCTTATTTCTCGCCTCAAATGTTTTCAGAAATGAGTTTCAGTGTTCCGTTTAGCTGTAAAATGAGAAAGTTTGTGACCTGGCCGCCATGTTGAAAACAAGTCGAGCCAAAACCAAGCTCCGCCCACCGGCCGGAGCAAACCGGACCGTCTTGAGTTTCGGCACGTCGATACTTCCTGGGATCTAATAGTAATCCTGAACTCTCCATCTTTTTTGTGTGACGGTGAGATTAGAAAACCCAGGGTTAACAGAGGTTATCAAGGCCTAAAATTGAACTAGAGCTTGTAAACAACAAATATACCTTGTTTATTGGGTAGAGTTCTGGCTGCTGTTGTTATATTTAGGTTTTCAAGCATGAGGCGATCAGATGTCACCATCAGTCCCACATTACCCATAAGCCATTGCATTTTAAGATGCAGAAAAAGCACAGATTTATATGTTTAGGCTTCTCTGTGATTATTTGGTGCCTCTCGAGCTCAGATGTTGTTGGGATTTTCCAAACTAAACAAATCACACAGTCTGAATTAGCCACTCTACTTTGTGTGAACTTCGGTTCTGCAGCACTTCACGTCTTCACATCTCACATGTAAATGTATAAATTAGAGCATATTTTATTGTTAGAGTCATTATAAGTCTTTCTGGAAAAGAATGTCAGCAAAATTCCTAAAATGTAAAGTAAATGTAATCACCGTCTCCCTGGAGATGACTAATCTACAGAGTAAATGTTTAATCATGGCTGCATGATGTGACTGCAGCCTTGTTGCGGAAAAGAGCGCTACGTAATGGAATATTAGCGGGTCTCGTGTCTGGCTTACTACTGTAGCTGTGTTTCATCTCTTGTTGGAACACACACACACACACACACACACACACATACACACACACACACACAGTAGTGGTGTCTGCGAGCTGCCTGTGGTCTGGATAGCATCACAGGCTGTGGTCAACACTGTGGTGTCTGGGTTACACACAATTTACACTTGTCTTCAAAGACACACAAACACACACATACACACCAATACCAAGTGGAGACTGCGGCCGTGTAACAGGGCACAAGTGTATTTTACTGTCTTGCAGTGGCAAGTAAAGAGTCATATAAAGCCCCAAATCACAAATCAAATATTTGGCTCACAGGGCTTTACAATCTGTAAACTCTGTAACCCTCGTCTCAGATACGGAAAAACAGTAAACAGAACTAACAATAAACACAGAGATGCAACTTATGCTGACATCCAACTAGAATATTTTAAGTGATTGCAGAGTTTGACATAATTTTTTTTTACAGTAGGTATCTGTGTTGTGCTCCCATCACACATTAGTGTGAATCTCTCCAACAATGCAAGACCCTCTCACATTGTTACAGACTGTGCAGCTAAGCATTGTTCAAACCCACAGAGTTTTATTTCAATTCAACAACTAACAAAAATACCAAATATGTATCTTTGGAAAGGCCGATTCTGGGGGAAGTGTTTTTCTCTGCTTTTTTTGTGAAATATGTGCTAACTGAAATGAAATCATGTGAGAAGTTTCGAGGGGAAATGTCTCTTTTGTGCAACTGCTGAGACCTCATAGACATCTGAAACACGACAAGAGTAGACACAGCGGTTTTTATTAAAGGTCCCGAGGGAAAAAACATAGGTTTAACTTTTATTGTATTATATAAACTTAAACTTTTTTTTTTTTTAATGAAAAACATGAACCTGCAAATTAAGTACCACTGTAGTGGAGTAGAAGTATCAGAAATAGCATATTGACCTACAGTACTTGAGTAAATGTACTTAGTTACTTTCCAGCACTGACAATATGATGTATAAACTGTAACAACTGGTAGCTGCAGTCTCTTTGGCTCGCACACAGCTGATTGAAAATTAAATTAAATTGAGCAAATTTAGACCTTGATCCGTGAGCACTCAGTCACACACACATGATCTCAAACACGTGTGTATGCATGCACAGCTAGAACATACACATGAACATTTTAAAGTATTTGTAATGTGGAGGTTTGCAACCTGAACTGAGCCGGCTGGGACGAGATCATGTTGCAAAGCTGGACTCTTTTGGATCATTTTTTAAATAAAGACATTGGGCTTTGGTTGGATTTGGCACATACTTTTTTTTCATGATGAAATTTTAGGGCTATGCAATCTATCATTAAATTCTAGGGTTTTATTTTTGACAGTGCAGTATGTTTCTTATGCTGCAGGCTGTACTATTACTTTTTCTTTCACATTTCACACCACGTGCATGTGTGTGTGTGTGTGTGTGTGTGTGTGTATAAAGATGCAGGATGGAACAAATGGCAACTGCAGTCGTTTTGCTCTGGAGGACAGTCTGGATAAATGGGCTTCAGTCTGCAAATTTCTCAGCACTTATACTGTAACATAACAAGCCCACTAATGAAATTAATCAGAAATGTTGGAAGCATACTGCAGTGTGTAGGAATCCTATTTTTTTCCTCTGGTTTTCTGTTACAGCAGGGACCTTGTAAGGTGATATACATGTTTTTAGTTCTCTTGGGATTACGTTTTTGTGCAATCATCCTTAATTTACCTCTTTAAAATACTTTTTTTTTTAGAATTTGCAGTTACTATATACAGCAAATGTTTCTCTGACTATTACCACTGGTTTGATTTTGACCTGAGAAGCAAGTGAATGCCACATGTATGAATAACTGGTGAGGCAGTCCTAGAAGAGAAGGCAGATGATGGTAGTGAGGTCTATAGATAGTAAAGGTTAATAAACACAGAACGACACAGTGTCTGGTGGCAGTGGTGTGAATCCAGGTCAGCTGTAAATTCCTTAGTGATCGCTGTACTGTAAGACATTATATGTGTCTGTGTTAAAGAAACAGAGTGAGAGATAGAAAGAGAGACTGCATGAAGCCTGTGTATCTGTCTGTCCATCGAGACAAGAAAATGATAAAGATTCATGTGGTTTGAAGATCTCATAGTTTGCTCAAAGTAATGGATACACAGTTGAAATAGTTAGCTTAAAGTATTGGATAAAATGTTGAAATGACCAAACCATTTGTATGAAAAAAATAAATAAAAAAGGAAAGTTATATTATATAATGAATAGTGTTATACATGATGAACATACATGGGGAATCTGTGAAGGGGTACGTAAGTTCATCTGACAGGGTCTTTATCACAAATAAACTATATTAAAAACACTGCGACAGTTTATGAAAATGTCATAATCGCTTGCTGTATTTCCAGACTAACAGTGGGTTTTCATCAGGCACGGACCTGTTGCGAAGTGCCACGATCAGAAAATTCTCGGGCGAGCCGTTTTCATCAAAATTGCATTTCTCCGCGATTCTGCTCCTCTGCTGTTTACTAACCACATGTGGAGCTGATTTATGTGTGTGCGTCTGTGTGCAGGCTATAAACAATACAAACAAACAATAACACTAAAAGCAATTTTTTTTTTAATCTTTCTGGTATACGGCTCAAGGTGCTGTGGGGAAACTCATGTGGATGGACGATAAGATGAAGTTGCTGCTTAGAGTAGCGCTTACTAACCGTTAAGCATGTTTGTTGTTGTTGTTTGTGTTGTTGTTTCTGGTGCATGCTCATTACAAAAGCAACACTGGGCATGCGCAAATTGAGGAGAGGCGTTTTTAAAAAATATCTGTTTTAGTGATGTAAAACTCATGTTTACATGTGGATGAGAGGAAAATATCCGTTTACAAAAATGTCCAGAATGTGGACAGGGCCAAACATACATGTGGACAGGGCCAAACATACATGTGGACAGGGCCAAAAGCAGCAGCTCTGGAAGTATCAGCTCGGCTACAGAGTATCAGTCTCGTCCCACTCAGTGTATGTAACAGGCGGGGTGTGGTGGTGTAAAGGATACACCTTCCCTTTTTAACTGCCCTACATTCCCTATGTCCACACACACGCGCACACACACACACACACACACACGCACAATGCTGTCTGTAGCCTATATGTACATGAGTAATGACCGGACGATCTCATGTGGTCTTTGACCCTTGAACTTTTGTCTCCATGCTTAGAGCTCCTCTTCCCCGGGGCCCACACTGGTGTGTGTGTGTGTGTGTGCATGCGTGCGTGTGTGTGTGCGTGTGTGGCATCTTTTTTTCAGTATGGTTGAATGTTCATGGGTATGTGCATTTCTGCCTGCGTGCCTGTGTGTGTGTGTGTGTGTGTGTGTGCAATCGTTTCCCCGCAGCATCTGGAACGTATTCCCACTTCACCACCGTTTCTGGTAGAGCCATCACCGGCAGGATGCATGGACATCTATGGAGCTCACGGCCCCCAGCTCTCTGCGTTTAACAGCCCCTAGAAAAGAGGCCCCGCTCGGGGGAGCAGCCGGCCAAGCCGTGCCCCCACAGACGCACCCATTAACGGGCTCACTCACCGAGGTCGCGGCCCTATTTACCAGCATTAATGGCTAGAAAGGGTGACGGGGGGGCATTACACTTGGGAGAAATATGACACGAAGGAGCTTTGGGTTAGAATCCGGTCACTGTGCTCCCTGTTTTCTCAACGCAGGTGTTCAGAGTCTGATGTAAAGCTGAGGCTTGGCAAAGCGGGTCTACTTGTCAACGAGGCTGAAAAACGCCTGTGTCACGTCTCATTTATCTATTTTTTCCCACCGTTTTGTTTTGGATTACAAACCATAATACCACCCAGCAGTAAACAATAGAAGAAGAGCTCAGTTTTGCTAACGAGGGCTCACTGTGCTGCATAAAAGCTTCAAGTAAATGGATATAAAGTGGAACTACATGCCTCCAGAAAAGCCGCAAAGCTTGTTTGTTGTCATGTCAAAATACTTGTTAGCACACAGTGAAGCACTTTTAAGGCACTTGTAATGTGGTGTAAACACCATAAGTCTTTGGTAATGGTTGCCATGGGAAAATTAAAACGAGCAGGGGGAGGCTTGATATACTGGAACAGGCTGGAGCAGAGACACATAGGCTCTAAATCAGAGTGTTTAGTTAAACAGCAAGCATCAGCGCTGGCTAATATTGCATATGATCACATTTAGTGCTGCTTGCCGTATTCATCATCTCTTCTCCTCCGTCTGTGTGTGACTGTCTGACTCACTTTTGCAGTGAGTGTTTTACCTCTTGTAGGGGGTTTCAGCAGGACAGGAATTTTCCACTGTGGGATCAGTAAAGTACAATTTTAGATTTAGTGCTAATGCCACACTATAGTATCTACGGTGACTACAAGTGTCAATCGTACTAGTGCTGCTTTCAATGGCAGCACTAGAGTGGGTCGTCTACTGCTCACAGGGACGGCGGTGCGATCCATCACATGTCAAAGTGTCTTAAAAGTAAGACATAAACCCCAAATTGCTCCTGATGGTGTGCATGAATGTGTGAATGAGCGGCACGCACCTTGTAAAGCGCTATATAAATGTAGCCATTTACCATTTACAACTGCTTTTAGCCTGCAGTATTCAGATTCATGGAATTTGTGGTTTCTTTCAAAGACAATTAGGCCAAATAAGACCATTTGTAGCACCATTGCTAAATACGTCCTTGGGAGCAATAAAGTATATCTTATCTTTGACAAAAATGAAATCACTTTTATAGAACTGACTGTGCATGTTACATTACATATTAAAAGATGAAGGTCTTTGAAGCAGTTTAGATAATGAGTGGATGGATGGAGATGTTAAAGGGGAACACCACCTAAATTAAGAATTCAAATGTGTTACTCCCATAGTCGAGGAAATTTCAGTCAGTATTTGTGAACATGAGCAGCTTCTTTCTCAAAGCCAGAAAGTAGCTGCTCCATAGACAATGAATGGGAGACCAGACATGAATAAAATAATCTACTTGCTTAATTTGCGTGAGTTTGGATGCTGGAATCTTTTGTTTTGACTCGCTTCATTCGTGCGATTACTCGCGTGGCTCGCCGCGGAAGTTCAGATTTTTCAACTGAAGTGAATGAGCGCCATCGTGCTGCGTAACGGTGATGGCCCACTGTCCGCGACAACACGCGATAAAAAAATCGCTCTCCATTCACTGTGTATGGGAAGAGGCCAACTCGCTGCACAGAGCATGCTGGGATACCTGGCGACGCGGAGCAGGCAGGCGGTGCGAGGAGAGGCAGCGCGGGCGCGAGTACAGGCGATTCTGTGGCATGCAGTGGGACATCACCGTAATTTGCATCACCTGACCGGAACTCGTGTCTAATCACGTCTTTACATTGACTTTATATGTAATTCATTTGCGTGAATTAATTTATTCGCGTCTGGTGTGTACACGACATGTAGGACGTAGGGCTGCACGATCAATCGTTAAAAGATTGTGATCTCGATACACAATCTAATTTCTGAAGGACAATGATTTGGCCATATTTAGTTGCATATTTAGAATGAGTGCTCATAATAATAATAATAATAATGGACCAAAATTGCATAATTTTAATTGGAAAACATAAGATGTTCTGGGGGGATCACCGCCAAACCCTCCACCACATACAAAGTCTTCCACAGACTTTCAGGAAAACTCTGCAGACTGAAGGACTGCACCATTCACTGAAATAAGATGCTGATGATCATATTGTCTGCATGGAGACTAAATGCAATAAAAACTGGTGTCCCTAAGAATTGTGGAAGAAAATCGTGATCTCACTTTTGAGTGGAAAAAAACTGTGATTCTCATTTTGACCAGAATCGTGCAGCACACAGAGCAGGATAATGTTAAAGCCCCTGTTGCACTGCAGCATGCCTCCATGTTAAAATCGTTCCTCTGTCTGCCAATAGATGGCACTTTATGACTGCTGCTGAGCTGCAGAGTGTTTTAACAGCACTTCTTCCTGTCAGTTCTGTGGACTCTCAGTAAACATCACTGTAAAACAAATGCACTTGGTCAAGACACACAGTGAATGAATAATCAAAAAGATTTGCAATAGAACATTTTTATATACATATATGCAGGAGAACGTATATATGATGATTGATCATAAATGCATTTCCCAACTTCTTATTACCAGCTATTATTTCAGCTATACATAGCAGAATGTGTGGCAAATAATTCACTGGAGAGGCACAAATGCATTGTTTCACATGTCCGGACACGCTTAATAAAGCTCATCTGTTGTGATATTTTTTTTGTTCTTTTCCACATACAACAGGGGACAAAAGAAATAGCTTGTTCATCAAAGATTATTGTGGTTTTGCGTGCCATGTGTGCAGATTTGCAGGGAACGCTTCAGATACTCCGTGCTGAAACATTATGGAGCATCTGTTTAGCAATCTGAGAAGACAGGGAGGCATCTGAGAAAGGTTGCAGCATATTTGCACACTCCTTAGCGACGCCTGGACGCTAACAAACAATAATTGCCATTCAGCTTCAGCCCCTCCCCACGCCTGCCGCTGTGATACCATTCATTTAATGAGATATAGTCACTGTTGCCTCGTCCAAATTACGAGCTGTTATTAAGTCAGTACACTGCTGCCATGTATGAGCAGATGGATTGTCCTATTAATATTTTAGGCGGGGAGGACGGACTGGTGGCAAAATTGACTTTGAGTACTAATTGAATTATGTTCAGCTTTATCACCCCCATGGGGACTCGCGATTTTACCACCGTAATCTCACCATAATCTTATCAACTATATCATTGTTGGCGCACAATTAGTCAGAAGCCTTTTACTTAACAATAGCAGCTCACAATAGTAGAATCACTGGAAAATGGTAGATCGTACCAAACTCTCCAGGAAGAGCGCCGCGGTTTGACATCGTGGGCAAACGGTGGTATTTCAACCGTCACCTGATGCCCTCTGGCCCAAAAATAATTTTTCCCATTGACAAAGAGACGTCTGTAAATCTGTGGATACAAGACGACACAAACCCCGCGAAATGACCTGTTTCACTATCAGGATTAGATCTTAGAATGATTTAATCCTAATTCAAGTTTGCCGGAATGCGAAACCGGATGCAGCCGGCTCCATCGGCAGGAGTCTCCAGTCCGCCTGCTCTGTGGGCCACATGACGCGGGAGCAGCGTGGGGTTTTGTCGAGGCAGCAGTTGAGCTTTTTTTGGCTTCATGTTCCACTGAGAATGAACGGAGCTCCGCCTCGATCTCTGTATCCAGTTTTTATTATACATCCATGGATCGTACCCACTGAGACAATGAGCACACAGCGCAGGCGTCAACACACAGACGGTCATTTCAACCCTGCAACGTGACGTGCTCGTGAATAAATATCAGGCCAAACGCAGCAATAATGTACTTAATAACTGATTATACATGAAGACGTGACTCACCTTATACTGTAAGTTATGAGATGTAACCAAAACCAAACCCTGTCTTTGAACCTAACTCAGTGCAGGGATAAAGCTTTACTTCCTGTCCGCAGAGTCCGTTCGTTAGGGGAAACAAACAACAACCTCCGAGTTATCAACCTACACGCTGAAAATGACACGTTTATCAGATCTGGATGGTGTAATAAGGCAGCCTGCTCTGTTCTTTCACTGAAGGATTGTAAAGATCTACAAAGGGGGCGGCCGTGGCTCAGTAGGTGGAGCGGTCGGCCCCTGCAGTCTACATGTCGAAGTATCCTTGGGCAGATACTGAACCCCAAATTGCTCCCGAAGGCAGAGCCATCGGTGTGTGAGTGTGTGTGAGTGTTAATATCCCCTGATGAGCATGTACCTTGCATGGTAACCTGCCATCCTGTATGAATGTGGTGTGAATGGGTAAATGACTCGCAGTGTAAAGCGCATTAAGTGGTCGCAAAGACTAGAAAAGTGCT
>JAOVVB010080636.1:0-13669 GCA_028570985.1 Heterobranchus longifilis
GCCATAGAAAATGATCTGCCACTGTTTGTCTCGCTAGCACTGTAGCAGACCTTGAAGTCATTATCCAGCTCCAGTATTAAAAAGTCCCCTGAGTTGGGACACTATGTTACACAGATAGCCCCCATGCCACAGAGCTTATATAAGGCTTGTATCAACTAAGAGATACACATGAATGGTGCCTGCAGAGCCAACAAGCTGTCAAAGATTTTACTGCCACTGCTCGGAGCACCATTAAAATAACACTCTGAACCCGGCTATAACTCACGCTCCTGGAACATCTCCACATTGACCCATTGCTGCTTTGATTGGGCTTTTCTGTCAAAAGGAACGCCGTCACCGTAGGGGAGGTTTATGAAGCACAGCCAGAAGCCGTGTTTATTTTATGACGGGCGTTTCAAATAAAAAAAGAAGAAGAAAACACAAGCAATATCATTAATTCCACCACATGGCCATGAAATGTTGTCTTGTTTGTCTGCTGTGGTCATTTCTATGTGAGGTGTTGTTAAAGCTCTCCTTTATAGTTCAGCATTGTTTGTTTGATGCAACACATTTAATTCAGGCAAACTTCCTCCTGGTCCACTGTTGGACCTTATTGCACCTCTGGCCACTTACTTTAGTACACGTCCAAGCATGTGTGTACGCTGTGCTAGAAATAAAAAGGATGTTGAGAGTTTTACAGCCGGTAGTCTTGTGTGTGTGGAACTGACTGAGATACATTTATTAATATCCATAATACAGGGAGATTTGGATGTGCTCCTTTTCTCCTGGAGAGTATAAATACATATTTTCTGTGTTTTCAGCGGTAAAAGTTATACATATATTGTGAAGTATTTCTATTACTGCCAACTCCTGAGTATCAAGTCTTTATATGCTTTTTTTTTTATCTTTATATTTTATTATTTAAATACCCAGCTTCTTATGATGTGCAACCTGCCAATCTGTTGGAAATGCTTTCTTAGTTTTTGCTGGAAATCACTCCAGAAAACCACAGTAGATTATACAACTCCTGCTTGCAAGAGTGGCAATGTTTTTTTTCTTCCTTTATTCCATCTCTTAGTTGCTCTTATTTTCTTGCTCATTTACCTTTCTGTAAAAGCTGTCAAAAATTCTTCCATGATGCTTTATGAATGAGAAAATGCATACAGTGTCTCCTGAGAGAAATCTGCACAATAATCTTCATGAGAAATGTTGAAGATGAACTCCTCCACCTGCACAATGCCACAGCACCTGTATTATAGATATGTTTTGCTTACAGTGACTGATTTAACTGAGTAGGTGTGTTGTCAAGACAACAAATTCCAGACACACGGCCCAGTCGTGACCGCGTCCTGTAGTGGTTTAATTAAGATGTATGTAAAGTGCAGTGACGCACAGGATGATGGTGCATCAGTCACTTCCACAGCACAGATGTGGCAGTGGCTTATTCCCTTGTATCAACAAACTTGATTCAATGCCTGAGTAGATGGCAGTCTCAAGGTTCCTCTCAGTGTCAGTTCTGCTGCAGAAGAGTTGTGGGTCTCCTTCTCCAACCTTGAATGTGCAAAGGCCCAATGTTTATCTATGGAAGGCTTCTGAGCATGGCTTGCTTGATTTTCTGTTGATTTATTGATCAGTGTAGTCTGTTGCCTTTCTTCTTCATCCAGAGAAGACCTACAAAGACCTTCGCGTACTCTTAATGCTCTTAATAAGTGCTGGATTCAGTCTTCTGCTGCTCACCACTAACAGCCAGTGTTACTACGAAAACTATGAGAAAATCCAGACGTAGATCACATGTTAATGTCATGCTGTCCTCATCCACTGTTCCTACATATATCTGTGAAAAACCCATGTAATCATTATGACCCATACAGTGTATTGCTGTGTGTTGTTAGGCAGTGACCCCTGGTGGCTGTAGTGATAATGACAGGAGCAAAGGAGGACGTCACATGACGTAGTGTGACAAAGTCTGCGTGTGGATGAAGTCAGGGTGGATTTTCAGGATATCAGTGTTCATTCCTCTGTGAATCCAAAAGTCAACGTTGCTGTTTTCAGTTTTGTTCGTAAGTTTGTAAGTAAACAAGTACTGTTTGTTTATCCAAACCACGATGTTTTTTCTAAACTTAAAGAGGTAGTTTTGTTGCCCAAACTTAACCGTCATCGTTTCATAACGTTAAATAGAACGGTCATATTTCATATCATAACCGTTGAGAATAAGTTGCAGGTGTAAATGAGATAATGTTCAGTGTTTTAAACCACAGAGTTCAAACCCTTTAATGTTCATTGAGCTATGCATACATTTATTTATTTATTTATTTATTTATGTATTTATTTATTTATTTATTTATTTATTTATTTATTTATTTATTTATTTATTTATTATTTTCCCTTTGCATTTCCCCTCTATTTATTTCCCCAAACTTGTTTATTTCTGTATATTTATTTTTACCATTTTGGCATCTTTGCTGATTTTTGCTTTTAGATTTTTTTTTTTTTCAGAAAGGGTATGAACCCCATGACCAAAATAGTCCTACATTGTGTCATGGTGTCACTGATGTACGGAATTATAGTAAAGCTGAAACCCCCTCAAGGACCCCACTTTGAGAACCACTGCCCTATACAACACTTTTTATCACCCTTCCAGTATTCTCCATGTTTTGAACCTCCTCTTTGTATCGTAACCTCCTCTAACCTCTCAGTCATCCCTCCTGCCTTTCCCTGTGGGCCACAGTCCATGCCATCCAACTGATGTCACCACTTCATGGAGTGCCTGTCCGGAGCCTGACTGACAGCAGCAGCTGGTGCTCCGACTCAACACGAGTTGGACTGAGAGAAAAAGGTTTGACAGTTTTGTTTTGGAAAGGAGGAATGGAAGTCCAGGAGGAAATCCTGTGTCCCCTTTTTATTCTTTTTCTCTTTCTTTCTTTGTCTCCTCTTTCCACCTTCTTCTCCTGTACCTCCTATTCCTGGACATTCTCTGGGGGAGCAGCTGAGCCCTGCAGACAAACACACCCTATATAAAGCTGGAGGTATGCCATCACTCCTCCCCCTGCAGCCCACTGTCCCTCCATCCTGATCCCTGGTCACACCACTGATTTGCGTTGATATGAGGGCTGACAGCCTATTGTATTGACAGTAATTGTGACTGCAGCACCGGCAGAAACCAGATGATGACGTATAAAGAGCATCCAGACGAGAGGACGTAGGTTGGGGTGGTGGATGGGTCCTAAAACAGGACTTTCATGTTTTTTCTAACCCTACCGACTGTTTTCGGAAGTTATAGAAATGTACATGTCGTTCTGGTACACGACCCAAGGTGCTATGGCAAAACCGAAATGTGGGACACACACACACACACACACACACACACACAAAGCTGGTTGAAAATCTGCAGTTTCCCTCTAATCAGGAGTGTGTAACACACAAGAGATTCACACTATCCGCCAACAATTCTGGAGGGCAACATTCATTTTTAGCTAAATAACGTGGAAATGTGAGATGAAGAGTAAATAGTAGTAGTTTAAATGTCTTACCAACAGCAACTAACCTGAGCACCTACAGAAAAAACATGCTCTGACCATTATTATAGCCACACAAAAGTATCCCTCATATTAGCGCTATAAAGAGTAAAATGGTGATGTATGTGATGTGAGAAGAGCAGGTGCACAGACCTGTATGAGTGAGGCTGTGTCTCACCAGGGGGTAACTCTGAACAAACCTCATGTCACACATGGTACAAGGTTTCACACCTAAATGCAAAGTAGCAATATTATATTACTTTATCTCAATTTCCATTCTTTACGAATAAATACCTAAGCTATTGGTTATTAACCACACCAAATAAGACATCTGTGTTGAAACTGTTAGTGCTGCTGCTGATATTAGCACAATAAAGACTATGTAATAATGGCCTACAAAATGTGAGAAGGGCAGGTGCACTGACACATACCCGTATGAGTGAGGCTGTGTCTCGCCAGGTGGTAATGCTGAAAAAACCTCATGTCACACATGGTGCAAGCGTAAGGTTTCACACCTGCTGTTAACAACAAACAAAAAAAACAATGATTTACAGCTACGCTGCTCAACTGACGATGTCTAACATCAACAGAAACCTTGTTAAATCTTCATATTGACATTTCCCTTCAATGTGACAAGCGTATGTCTGAAGTGAACTAACAAAATTAAATGTCTAACAGTGAATGTCATGGCTGCGGTGCACAGACCTGTATGAGTGAGGCTGTGTGCCGCCAGGTGGCAACGCTGAAATAACTTCCTGTCACATGGTGCAAGCGTAAGGTTTCACACATAAACGCAGAGCATCAAGAGAATTATTTTTGTGTCTCTGCCACCAGGACAAATAAAATAAATCTGTACTCCTATTTTATAACTTAAGGGTACCAATCTGGACTAAATTGATATCGGTGGTTAATAACCAATGTCATTCCCTAAAATAACTTACAAAAAAAAAAAAAGGTACAATATGATATGCTTGTTTCAAATTACAAAATTCCCAAAGGGGCTCTAAAATCCACTTACAAAACACATGAGATGATGTCATCTAATTGATATTACACTTTAATAATTTGTGTATAAATACAGATATATAAGACTAGATCAAGCATACAAGGTGTTGCAGCATCCTAATCTTATGACTGGGTTAAGATTGGCTGACGCATACCCATATGAGTGAGGCTGTGTCTCGCCAGGTGGTAGCGTTGAAAAAACCTCTTGTCACACATGGTGCAAGCGTACGGCTTCACCCCTATACACACAAAGTACCAGCTTTAGCATAAAACACTCAACTGCCAAAAATGATCGACGTTAAACTTTACTAATTGCTTAGTAAAGTTTGGTTGCACTTATCAGCGCTTTGTTTACACTGGAAAATCCAGCAGGCTTCAAAAATCGGCTAGTCCAATTGGAAATTACGTTTTCACATCTGATTTAAGTTCAACTGTAACTGCTAAAGGTCTAAGGCCAAAATGTATATTAGAACAATTGGGGGGGAATTAAAATATCCAGTGTAGAAAGCAAAATTTACTTATTTTCAAACCTAAAAAAAAACTATGAAATGACCAGACAATTAATTGAGGCAAAACAAAAGTCCATAATGGGCACATTCCAACTAACAATAGCAGGTTTTTCACACGATGCCAATAGATGCTTGAGTTCATATAATTTCAACATGCCGCATACAGATTTCTGGAATTGATTTGTTACTGTAAATACTTGAATTTTTGTCACGCTGATCGCAGAGGTCAGCGACAATTTTAGGCAGTTGGTAAACAACTATGCACAACACATTAATATTTGACATTCGTTTGCAGAGCAACTAACTTGAAAAGCTGTTTTATATTAATGGAAACTGCTCTGAAAACCATCATACAAAACTTAGCTTGTGATTTAAGCAAAATAAACCATTAAATCTGCTCTATCTTCAAATTTAAAAACTGTACTGTAAAAGCAGACTGACAAAATAGAGAATATCCTTACATAGAACCTGTTTTCAAATATGACAATGAAACTAAACTATTCCTAACAGAGGATTATGTTATTTCCTCACCATTACTTTGAATGTGAAATGACATAATGACTAAGCTGTGTGAGCAGTCAGCTGGCAAATAATCATTTTAATATTTTACAGGAAAAGAAATTGTTGTGTGAATTTTAGCCTAAATATAAAGTCTCATTCGCATACACAGTGGTTTCCCCCACCAGGCCACATCACCAACACTTACTCCTTAATTCAGAATTTGAACATTTCCATAATTGTTCCAAAATAAACAGGACTCAGTCTCTGTGTCATTATGGGAAATCATTGAGTCATTTACAATGGGAGCTACAGCCAATCTGGCTCCCGTTTATCTTTAGTTGCAGAAATGTAGAATTGATCAGCTGTAGGTCTTGCATTTTTAAATTCTAGGAGATCATCTTTTTGAACTTTCCTCACACAGCTTTATAGTGTATTAATAATGTGAATGTGACATTTTCAGATGAGGGAATGGACTGTTAAAACTAGACTATTTGACTTCAATCACAAAAATCGTTTTTGATATGCATCAAAACAGAGAAAAAAAACATCTTAATGTGCAGAGAAGTCTTTAAGTCTGCAAGCCACAGACACACTATCAGTCTTGCAATTGTTTTTGCAACTGTTTTGTTTTATGTAAGAGTGTAATGTAAAAAGGGTAGGCATCATAAGCTACGGCTTCAGCTTACACCTTTTCTGTCTTTTTCCCATTTCGGTTTCTTTTTTTTCCTATTACATGTAATGCCTATTGTGGAAATTGTTAAAGAGGACCGAAATAAATTACTACTTATTCTACTACTACTACTACTAAAGTGCCTATGAAATATTTTCATATGCTCTTCTCAGCCATTAGGCTTTTCATGTACTTATGAGAATCTAGTTGTTTTTTGTAAATATGCAACAAACAAAATTAGGATTCAAGTCAATCAATCTGTCAAGCTCTTTTGTTTTTCACAAGAAAGACCGAGCTATTGGGCTGCTGTATCATGTCAAAGAATAATTTCCAGTTACAGCTGATCTGATTCAAATACAAAGTGCTGGCATTTTTGCTTCATGGTCATCATGTCATTTCATATACAAAGTATGGGACGAGGTATTGTTATGCAGGTGCTTTTCAAGCTCTTTGTAGATGCTGCATGAAACATTAGCACTTGTCAATATAGTGACAGAAAGCAATACAAACTCGAGTTTGAAGCAGCCATGTAAACATGAATGTCGGGCGCATGCATGACCAAGGTCAAAGAAAGAGAAGGTCAAGGTTAAAAAAATGTAGGACATACCCGTATGAGTAAGACTGTGTCTCTCCAGTTGGTAACGTTGTATAAACCTCATGTCACACATGGTACAAGCATACGGCTTCACCCCTAAACAGAGCACAAGAACGTTAGATGCATTTTAACACACTGATGGAAGTTCATGAACACCAAGATTCAAAGAAAAATTATTTCAGCTCGTTTCATATCGCATGCTTTATTACAGATAACATTCTGTCAGAGACATTACACGAAAAAGCACCCGCAGACATCAAGAGTTAAGGTGCATCATCTATTAGGGAGAAACAGGGATTATACATTGCAGTTTGGACCAGCGTGAGTAATAATAAGTCATCCTGCAAACAAACTGTTGATGGTGGTGAAAACCCTATTTTAACTTCATGTTGAAGCTTTTTTCCAAGTTACCCCGTGTTCAAGATGCACCATTTCACTATCTAGTCAGGCCAAACATTCTTGTATTTGCCTGAAAAAATCTTGAGAAACTTTGCCTCTTTTTCTTGCCATTTTAGATTATTGATGCCTGCATTTAAAATGCTTTTTAGTGTAATGTGCCTTTCGTTGGATATGTAACACAGTACTCAGCAATACACATGCAATAGTACCATTATAATCACAAAACAAGGCAACTGACAGAGAGAGTCACTTTTTCAGTGGACAGTTTTCCAACAAAGCCTAAAAATTCTATTAAACATTTTTTTTAGAAGGGGAAATTAATTTATCAACAATTGCATAATTATGGTATTGTAATATAGAGGGACTTATCAATTTAAAAAAAAAAAATCATGTGTAGGTTGTTTATATGAAAGATTTCACAGTGAAAGGGGAACAAATAATTCAAGCATACCCGTGTGCGTGAGGCTGTGTCTTGCCAAATGGTAACGCTGGAAGAACCTCATGTCACACATGGAGCAAGCGTATGGCTTCACCCCTAAACGCATACAGTACCAAACTTTAGAAAAGTGTTCTCATGAACCATTGTACACACAATATGTCATCTTACATACACTAGTCAGTCATTACAAGGTCTCATTTATTTTCTTGGCCTCTACTCTCTATACATAAAAGACATTAAAAAAAACCCTAAAGGCAATTAGGAAATACAAATCAGTACACCAGAAAAGAAAAGAAAACATCAACTAGTGCTTCAACTTTTAACTTTTCATAATCAAGAATTACAATTTGCATTCACAGGTAGGTGATGTCTACACTCAAATATCTACAACCCCTGATACAGTCAAGTGAGAGGGATAAATAAAACTTATACCCGTATGGGTGAGAGTGTGTCTTGCCAGGTGGTATCTCTGGAAAAATCTCATGTCACACATAGAGCAAGCATATGGCTTCACCCCTGCACACACAGAGCAAAATAGTTTGTAAAAACAACACAATAAACTGAATAGGACACACTCACTTATATTATGTATCCAGACATGCCAAAAGCAGTGGCACCAGTATGATGCAACACTAAATGCATTTGGCTAACATTTTCTAATGTGTCAACATGAGTGAAAGAGGAAAATTTTGCTTAACTTTTCAAAGACTTGACACAAGTCAAGGTGTAATTTACAGGCACTGCAGTGAAGTTAACTTGGGAAATGCTGTCCAAAATAAAGCCTTAAAGGCAAAAACAGAAATGCACTCCTCCAGCATGGCCCAACAGTTAAAACAGCTCGATGCTTGTGAATATTCAAAAAAACCAGACTAAAGTGATTCTATGAACAAAAAGGGCAGATAAACTTCAGTACACCATGTATTTGGGCTCTAATGTAGCAAAGAAGGGCGAACCCATACCCGTGTGAGTGAGGCTGTGTCTTGCCAAGTGGTAGCGTTGGAAAAATCTCATGTCACACATGGAGCAAGCGTATGGCTTCACCCCTACACACATAAAAAGTATATAAACATAAGCTAGAAACAGAAAAAAAAAATAAGTTTCAACACATAACCATCAACTCTTCCCTTAGAATGACTCTTCCTTTGCTTCTACACATTATAACACCAGCCTGAGAGATACATGCTTGTTTTGCACTACATGGTTATGTGTATTGTGACCATGAGTGGGTCAATTCAAATTCTTTAAAAGTTTAGGAGTGACAAATAAATTATTGCGCAGAACAAAGTAGAGCATTCAGCAGGGGAAAAGCTGAAGTTGTGTACATTCAGGTGCTCCACTATGTATGCATGTAGTAACATCAAGAGCTAAAAAATTTAATGATGAATGTTTTATATTTAACCATCCTAATACATGTCTGGATACATCTTCATGTTTCTGAATATGTGAATATTTGTAGACATTTTAGACACCCTAAATCTCTGTTTACACTGAGTTAAAAAAAGTTAAGGCACTTCTAATAACACCACTGCCTGAAGAGCTAGGGTAAGCGGACGCATACCAGTATGAGTGAGGCTGTGTCTTGCCAGATGGTAACGTTGGAAGAACCTCATGTCACACATGGAGCAAGCGTACGGTTTCACCCCTACATACACAAAGTATCAACATATTAGCTAAGAAGTTCCTTAAGCATCAAAGGGAAGCATCATTCACTGGCATTAAATCACCTGGGAGACATTACACATTCCTATCAAGCTTCATGCGAAGGGGTGATTTGTTTTACTTCTAATTAGTAAAAAAAGTGTCCTCTGTTACGTGGAGCATTCGTTTTCATAATCTGGAGTACATCGGAGAACAATAGCAGCAACAGGATGTAAGCCAAGCATACAACAAGACATACAAGTCAGCAGCAAGATAGCAACGAAACGTCTGAGACGGTGATCACACTGGCCAGCAGAAGCAGAAACGTCAGCACACTTCTCCACCGTTCACTATTACGAGTGTCGACAACATGTTTTAGCATTGTGGTGATTACAGTTTACAGCAAGTTGAAATTGGTTGAGCAACTATAGAAGCATCTGTACAAGCAACTGTGCAACTATACAATAAAATATTCATGTACAAAGCCAGACAATTACAGCTAAGACACACGAGTTGTGCAGCCATTAATCCTCGTGTAAAATAGCTGTGGACATCAAAGGACTATTCCCGTAATATACCATGGCCTAAATTAATCAGCTACTTCAATATGGCTGGATCAGGCAGGGTAACGCAAACTGTTTAGCCACTGTAAAATATTAACTTAAAATATTAAATACTTAGTTTTAACTTTCCAAACACCTGAGTGAGAATTTAAAAATTGTGTGCGTCTGCGAAATTACAGTTTTGTAATACATTGTGACCAATCACCCCCGTCTCTTATACTGCGGCTATGGCACCATGTCACTTCCTTCAAAAATCCTAACCATGATGGATACATCAATTAATAAAAAAATATAGCATTATATATTGCCTATACATGACAGTATACACAAAATGTGAAGAACTAATGCACACTACTATGTACACAATGTGTGATAGCTAAAAGCTAACTTTATCTCTTCAGCGCTGCTGGCACAATAAAGCACCGCTAACAATATCCTCTGAGAATAAATAACAGAATATATATATATATGTTTGCAAATTGTGTTGAGTAGCAATGGTACAAGAGGGATAATACACTTTGAGGGGTCCACAGGAGCAATTTTAGTTCATGTCAGGTGTTTACTTACATCTAGTCATACTGTACATTATGGGATATAATCAATAACAAGCCATTCTGTGTGAGGGAGGTGTTGATTCAACCCTGTAGTAATTCAACTGTCGTAGTATTGCACTGCAAAAAGGTGTTTCTATATTTTGTCCAACCAATTCAACAAAAGGTTTATGTTTCTTAACAGTAGGATTTATTACAGGGCTTTTGTATTAGATTGCATTATATTGTATATGTTTTACTATTTCTATGGTATTTCAGCGTTGCTGTTACTATTTAGCTTATATTTCTACTGATATTTTTATGAGTACACGCTGAACTGATTATACAGTTATGACCCCTTAATATGAGACTGTTTAAAACATTCACATTCACACACATTAAAAGGTTATTATTAGATTTTTACAAGATTTTTCTGATCAACTCCTAGAGGGTTGTTTTTTTTGCCTGCATGTTTGCTTATACGTTATTTGTGTGGTTGTTCAGACTGTGTATGTTTTTGCTCCCACGCAGAAATATTAATCGCAATGAGACTACCTGATTAAATAAAGTTTCTTAACTTGAACTGGGTACGGTAAATGGACGCATACCCGTATGAGTGAGTCTGTGTCTCTCCAGGTGGTAACGCTGGAAAAACCTCATGTCACACATGGAACAAGCGTACGGCTTCACTCCTACACACACAGAGCATACAATTATTAGCTATTCAGTCTATTAAATAAGCGAAAAAGTGGAAAAGAAAATCACAAAATGTATTATGTGGAAAACAGAAAGAACAGATGCAGTGTTGCTACAAAGAGCAGCTGCTGACTGAAGCTACTGGGATATTGGAAAACAATTATATACATACATATAAACAATGCCAACTGAGTTGGGCAGATTTGGTCAATATTAATCTATTAATGCATTTCTTTTGCTGAATACTGGGGCAGTAGTCAGTGACTTAGAAAAACGATTAGGTTGGAAGTTGACTTACCCACAGTGCATACTTCTTAAACAATGAAAAACAAAGAATTTTATGTGAAAGGGTGCAACGCAAATATAGACACTGCAAATGTTTTTAACTAATGTCCTCAATTTTCATTTCATGTAAACAATTAAGAACATAGTCCTTTGATGTCCATGCAGTTATTTTTTACTGACAAAGTAATAATAATTACATACAAAAACTAAGAAAACATAAATAAATAAATCTGGCATGTTTTTTTGCGGCCTATGCTTTGAGGCTTTCACGTACATACACTGGGGTCCACAAGTTTGAGTCCACTTTCAAGTCCACTATCAAAAAGTCTTGTTTACAGAACGGTTTGTTGTCATCATTTGCAATATAATTGATATAATTTGTTTTTCTCAGTTATTTGAAGAATATCTTATTTAGTACTGGCGCAAATCAGTTTTTTTGGATTTAAGAAATGCACACAGAAACGTCACAAAACTCTGAACATTCAAACAGTAGCAGGATTATTAGAACATAGAAACATACGTTCTAACATAATACCATATGTTGACAAAATTAATATGGTCGCCTATATGTTGCTACTGCTTTAATGTTGAGTTTCGACTGTAACATACTTTCAACTTTTCTGTTAACATTGAATGTTGTTTTGTTTTGAAACCAATGTAGTGGAGCCATGTGGTTCTGTGGAGTAGTAAGAAAGTTTACCAGCACCAAACTGCTTTTAAACTGAAAGGGATGGCACACTGGAAAAAAAAAAACTAGTCAAATCATTCAAACCAGGAGGAGGCAGACATTAAGAATAAAGTGGCCAGTATGCTACAACAGAAGTCCTTGTTGGATGGTCGAACAGTGTGGGTGATCAGAAGTGGTCTGTTGTATTTGTGACCACATCCAGCTGTGATCTAGCATTGCCCAGTAGTGTTTTGGGTGTCTCTGAGTATGTTTACATGCACACTAATAGTCCACTATTATTCAGAATATGACAATATTCCAAATTTGATACAGGTCACGTAAACAGCATATTCCGTTTAGATATTTTTCCGTGGCATGTGCCGGTGTTATTCAGGTTTTAGGAGCATTCTTTGGACATGTATACAGCACATTCAGAATATGCATCTTAAGCGGGTTTTTTACTGCAGTTTGCGCAAGGTTACGGCCAGTTTACAGCCCGTTTACAGCTTACGTTCAGCTCTGTGCACACTGTAAACAAACCAACAGGCTGGGGTAGAGATGCATGCACAGAGGAAAAGCCCACATTTATGATCGGAAGGAGAAACACACCTACTTTTAAACATTATGGAGACGACGCCTGGCGCACTGAGCGGCGAGGGTGCGGTCACGGCCGGAGCCGCAAGCCACCTTCACTATGAAAAGTGGATATCAGCAGGTTTTTGTACACGCGCAAATATCACAACGCCGACCTTTTCAAGAAGGTGGTTGAAGGAGTGAACGAGGGAGGCTGTGATCATGCGGTCCAACAAGTCCTTCACCGGTGAAAAACTTTGAAAAAATACTATTTTGCACAGCTGCATGTAAACTGGAATATTAGTGGAATATTCATTTTCATTAGCCATGTAAACAGATTAGTAGGAATATTGTATTTTTTGGAATAAGGGCAAAAAACGGAATATTGTGTGCAAGTAAACATAGTCATTGTGAAGTGTTGATCTGCACAAGGTGTTCACAGAGCATGCAGCAACTGCTAGATAGCAGAACGTGCAGGATTATTAGCCGGGGTTGTCGTTACTTTTCTGAAGTGACCACACCAAGTGAAGACAAGTGTATCAAGCTGACATCTCTACAGGACCCAACATCATTTGCATGAACAACACACATTCAGAAGAACCTCCTATTTGACTGGTTAAAACTATTTAACAACAAAACAAGTCAAGCCAAACAAAGTATCACAGAAAAACAAAGTTGTTTTTACAGACGATTCAACGTTTGATTTTGCAATAAGAGTTTATGACGGTCACAAGAGAGGCTCATTTCTCCCTCCACAGACACCAGAGCGCAAACACACTTAGCCTTCTGGAGAAAAGGAGGAATCTGCCTCTAAAATAGCGCTAAAAAAAAACACATGGATTCTCAAATCCTGCAAACATTTCTACAACTGATACCAGTCAAAATGTAAGCTATGATTAATGTAAATAATCCAAAAAGGATAAAAAAAAAAAAGATTTTAGCATAAATGTTGAAACAACAGTTTTTAATAGTGGACTCAGGACTACTGGACCGCACTGTATTACATTGCCTTCTGCACATTTTTCCTGGTGTTGGGGGACCAATATTTCAAAGCAAATATTGTGATTTTTTTTGGGGTGGGGGGGTGGGGTGTGTGAACAGATTT
>JAOVVB010080652.1:0-13669 GCA_028570985.1 Heterobranchus longifilis
TACAAGTAAACAACTTTTTAAATGCTTGTTTTCTGAATGGAGTTTGGAATAAGCAGGGCTGCGCTCTGCAGGAGAATCTCAAGGCTGATAGCCTTTCGCCACACGGCACCACACGAATTCCTCGCTCGGGTTGAAATATTTTAACTCGGGCGAACATTCGAATGACGCAGGTTTCACGCGTTCACTTCACCTCCTTCGCGCCGCTAATTCGCATCTATTCGGGTCTTTCCATTGATTTTGTGTGTAATCGCGCTGCGTAGTTCGCACAAAACTGTTGAGATGGATTAACACAGTGTTGGTTTTGGTCTTTTCATGGGTTTTGTTGACAATAACGAAAAGATAGAATATCACCATCCACATCTTTTTAAGACCAGATAAGAAGTGGCCGCGATGGTCACATGAGACGTTCTCATCTTCATATTAATTAGCATAAAAGGACCCCGCAAAGGTGTCCATCTGCCTTTGTGCTTGCGAGGGCAGATGTCTCTCACCCGATGGTCCACCTCTCACCCTGTGAGCCTCCCTCCTCTGAAGCAGGTCTTTTAATTAAAACATCGTGTAGGACCGTACCATGTGTGTAACACCCGCTCTTTCCATTAGAGGAGCAGGTCGAGCCCAGTGGATGCGCGGGGCTCGCCGCAGAGACGTGATAGGAGTACACACGATACAAGTACTTCACTGCGGGTGAGTGAGGACGTGGAGACACGGCGGCGGTCCAGCTGGCCCTCCCTTAGTGCCAAAGAAAACATTCAGTACAAACAAACAGGATATTGGGACAAATTTGCTAAAGCTGAATATTCATTCATGATGAAAGCCACAGAGAAACAGTCGAGTGAAGAATGTGATTTAGGGAAAATCTAGATTATAGTGGGAAATTCATCGTTTCCTCAAGACAGATTTCTGCAGAACTTGTCAGAGCTCTTGGCTTGTCAGCGCCGTCAACAGGCAGAAGAATTACAATATCCATCAAGTTTTATGGACATCTCAAACAGAGAGCGACAGCCACACATATAGTCAGACTGGCATGCCCTGCGGCTCTCTGCTCCTCTCGCAGAGAGGGAGCACCCTGAACGAGTCACAGAAACAGCCTTACTGCACATCTGCACACTCGTCGGTGTAAATGTTTATAACAAGCGATCTATGTAGTTATTGTGTTACATAACTATCATCATGAAATTCAATTGGAGCTGTAATCAAGGTCTTATTAGTCCAAGTCAATTCCACAATCTGGTCCAGTTGTGTCAAGACAAGATTCTTCATACGGATGCCACGGTGAGGATATTTACCCACCGGATAATAAACTTGTGACAACATTTATGGACATTTTATGAAAAAAAGATATTCGTAGCTGACGCTCAATATATGTAGAGCGCTACTTTGATCTCTAGCCTCTCTGGTCGAGCTTTTTCTGCGGCCACGGCAGCAGCCACGGCAGCGGGAGATCACAGGCAGACACTCTAGACAAATGTTGCCATCAGATGCTGCAACCTCAGTTTACAGATTGCCTCATTGCATCAGGTTCCCTATTAGCATTGGGTCTATCTATGTCAGTCTTTTCTTTTTGTCACAGTGTTTCACCAATAAAAAAATAAAAAATAATTAAAAAGAAATATTGCCAAATAGGCACTTTTGCTTTTCACTTTGACACCAAATAAATCCTCTGTCACCGTTCCGTCACGTTAGTGAAATCTGTCAACTTTGTGCTGCGACTCTGCTGCTGCTACGACACTTTCAGTTTACAATTGTAGCGTCCGTTGTCCAACTATTGATAACATACGTTTTTTTATTTGATAAACATGGGCACTGATACGCGAAAATGAACTAAATGAGTTTTATTTCTTTTTTTTTTAAAGCAAAACAATGGTGGCAGGGTCCAAAATTAGCACCATTTACTAGCCAAATGCTAGCAAATGGTGGCTAGTAGAGTTGCTTAACTTATTGGACAAAAAACAATGGTAATCGATTGAGTGGCTGGTAGATTTTGCACATTCACTAAACATTTGGCCGGTGGACAAAAAAAAGTTAATTTTGGACTCTGGGCGGTGGGCAAGTAATGGAATGGGTTTGTAATCCCTGTATGCCCGAGCACCGTGTCACACAGACTACTGCAGCAAGCCCAAATCTTTGATGGGTAACTGAAGAAGCTGTAGCTTTCATCAGGCTTCATCTTCAACTCCAAGGTTGTAATCAGGGACATCGAATGAGTAAACTGGTTTAAGAGGTGTATTCATGGTGGAGAAAGATCGACATTTGCATGAAATTGCTCAAATGCAAATTGTGCAGATAACTTGCACATATGTGTGGGTGTTAGAGCAAGTGCATATGGGACAAGATTTGTGTGCAGGTTTTTCCCTGGAGAATGCAATTACAGACCAATTTACACCCCCTCAGTTTTCTATGCTGCATTTATCTTTAGCAAAGAGCACTTGTGTTGAAATGAAGCATGGCAATGGTCTCTGTTTATGAACACTATCAAAACACACCGGAATTGTCTGCCATATGCTCCACCATGCTCAGGTTGCCTATCAAAATGACTTCAAATTAGAGAGAATTCATCCCTCGTGTTCCTATTTGATTTGGGCTTTCGCTCTAAGTCCACTTAGCTTCAACAGATCACTGCTAATTGGTGTTTTTTTTTTTCTTGCCAGGATGGCTGCCACATTGCGGGAGCATCTCTCATTTCTTGTTGTTTGCATGTCTACAAGACATGTTTCTGTTCACTTATTAACATGCATGCACAATACTGCATTTAACACTGCGGCCCATGGAATTATTTTCCACTAATGTTTCTTTGGATGAGTAACCAAAGAGTGAGGGTACATCTCCCAAAGTGGTAATATGTCTACAAACACCATTTAACAAAGCCTGATGAATATTCAGTTCTCTTGCCCAGGCAGGAAATCCCCATCAGCCATTTTATAAAAGTATAGCACATAATTATGCCACCTCCAAAATGGAGATCTATCGCCCAGTCTTGTCTGATGCCCCCCAGCTTTTAATTAACTAAATTACTGCATACTTCTCCCCCCATTGATTACTGCTATGGGGATTGATTATTTCCACACAAACACACATGCACCGAACTGCTGCAGGTGTGCAAACTAGTTCTAATGAGAAGAAGTGTTTAAATTGTAGAAAATCAGGACAAAATGAAAGTAAAAATATAGACATTGTGCAGTCTCCAGGTTTCAACCTATGCTGTTTGACCTCATTTGCAAATTAAACATATTACAGTTTTTGCTAGTGGGGGTATAAATGTCCTCTAAGCACCGACAGAGGACAGATGTGTCTGGCTATAACCACAGTCTTAGTCCTGGATCACTGTGGGGTGACACAGAACCACAGCACACACGTTACCAGTTTATGACTGCAGCGATGGGGAGGAAACCACATTTACCACCTTTACCGCTTTTTTACTTGACACGTGAGCTGGTGAAGTTGCATCTATAGTCCTTTGTAAAGATGGACATTTTGAACAAGAGTGAAATTGAGAGGTTAAATTGAGTAAGACTGGATGGAAAATTGCAGGCAGTGTTTTGCCTGCCAGTGCTGAGGGAGTATATAGGCTCGGGAACGTAATCATCCAGCAGCACTTCCTCTAAATCTCGAGTTACCGATCGGACTGGTTCTCATTTCAGCCTCACCTTAAGGTGCTTTGCAATTTGAATTGAATAGATCTCAGCCTTTCACCACACCTTAATTGAAAGGTAATGATTAAAAGGCAGTTAATCAAAGCTTGCTGTTACAGATTTAGGCTTTGAGAAAAACAAATGCTGAGAGAACATTTTTTTTATCAAGATAATGCACAAAACACATGAACAAAAAGACTGTATTAGACGAGTGTAATGTCATGCAGGGATACTCCCATTAACTGCACGGTTTACACATCCTCATCCAATATGAGACTAAGCCTGAGGCTTCCTTTGAGCGAGCTGCAGGGCTTATGCTCTCTGAATTACTGTAACCTCATAACCACAATGAAAGGCAGATTTTAAGACATGCCCAAATAACAATTCAAAAACTTGTAGGCCAATTGAAATACATACTCATCTGCAGGCACGTACACCCTTTTTTTTTTTTAAACTCCCACGGACTCAACATATTGACTTTGCTTTCCTCCTGCATCAGAAGACATCGTCTGTGACGCATCTGTCCAGAAGCTTGCTGACCATTATCATTCTCATCCAGCAGAGCAAATGTTACAGCTGTATGCCTATTGCACCTTTTTGTGACATTCAGAAGAGGTGATTTGCAATCTCTCCGCCACACTGACATTCAACAACATGGGCTCCATGTTATGATAGGATCCCTCTCTCTCTTTTTTTTCCCTCTCTGCCCCCCCCCTCTTCTTCTTCCCCTCTTGGGCTCTCAGAGAGATGGTGCAGGCTGCGGCTGCCACAGCCCTGCTGTCAGACTGCCATAGCGGCATCTCTCCCCCTCTCTCAGCCCTATGGGGGGAGAGGGGAGGGGGGAGGGGTGTGCAGCTGACAACACATGATCCTCAGAGCCAGACAGCCAGCTCGAGCACAGCAAGAGAGCCTTCAGCTAGTGCTGACATATTCCAGGGCCCATTTCAACAGATGGAGTTTTTACAGGTACCGTTTGGGGTAAAATACCTCGCTTGAGGGTACAGCATCTGGTCCATCACAAATTGGATGGTGTACCCCCATCCTACCCCCCCTCCTCCATCTCACATCTTCAACCCCTATCACCTCACTCTTCCTTGCCTTTCTCCTTCCCCATTATGTAGTAGATGGGTACTGTCCATCAGAATAAACACAACATCCTTGAAAATAAAAAACCCTGCTGTAGAGAATTCGCAGCGCTGGTGATTCATTTTCAGATAAAAGTTTCAGTCCACAATTGCTACCAATATAACGCACGAAACATCTCAAGCATTGCATCAACAGATACAATTCAGTCCCACTCAGATTTTTTTTTTTTTTTCCTCCCTCCTCTGCTCGGCTAAGGTCTACGACATGACACAGTGTTAAATCTCATTTCCGCAGCAACTTGAGCCTCGTGGACCACTCCAAGTCTCCATCACTCACGCCGCGCTCAATAACCTTGGACTCATATTTCTCTGGCAGTGATTTAACGACTTGCAAAATTACACTGCGGTTGGTTGAGCCTGTGTTGATGTTGATATCTCTACTCTTTACTGTCCTGTGACCTGTCAGTCTACTGCTGTTATTTATCACGACCGACGCCATGACACATGAGCAACGCCCAATCGGCCATTCATCTCCCTGTTAAATAATACGTGCCAGGCCGGGACCGGATCAGAGGAGCAAGGTGAACTACGAGGTTTTGAAAACTGCAGCAGATGATTTACAGCAATCAAGGAGTTCCTCTGAAGTTGGACCACCAAGCGTCTTGCTAAAAGCCCGACAGGCCGTAAAAAGAAATTTACGCATGCGAGGCAGTTACTGTGGTTAGATTAGTGAGCTGCGTAATCCTGTTAGATTGAATTTATGTGTTTTTATATTACAGATTGATGCAAATACAGAGCTAAAGCACAAAAAGGCACTAGAAGACTACTTGACAAAAAACAGACGTACTATTGTAGCCAGACTACCTTTTCACACTCCTTTGTTTCATATGTCACAGAAAGGGCTAAATCGGAGGTTCGCTGCATAAAACCACAATTGGAGGGAGGGAGAAAATCAATATTTGAAGAGTCTCAGTCTGTGCATTTTAAGTAGTATATGAGAGAAAAACCATGCATATTCCACCATGTCTGAATTATTAACAATCCTTTGGTTTGTCTCAGTATTGTTGGAGTATAATGTTGGAATGTAAGAGGACAAAAGCAACATTAACGGTTGGCAATAATATATGTGGTTAAAGTCTCAGCGAGTGGCAATTCATATGCATTTGTTATCAAATGTGAATAAATTTTAGAACAACGAGGGGCTGTGACTGTTCAACTTTAAAATACGTTACGTGAGCGTGCAGGCTGGAATGAACACATTTAAAAAATATATTTATACTCTTGTTTATCTTAGGCCAACACACATAAATGTAAGCAATACTGGGAGCATTCCTTCCAGTTGATATATCCCCAGTGACTTCTTATTTATTTACTCATACTAATCATTATTCAGTCCATGCCACTCCTTCATGGTAATTACTACATACTGCACATTGTTGGTTATTCATTTACTGAAAATGTGGTGCAGCAACTGGAATACATGGAGATATAAATTACATAGTGTATGCATGCAATGATACACACTTGCACTGCAACGTGCTGTGTGTGGGCATTTTGATGGGCCCACCTTGTTTCTGCCAACAGGGTACAGCAGTGAGGAAAGTATGGAGGAAAATCATTATCAACATAATGAGGGCTTCATCAGCACAACCTTTATTTGACAAAAATCTAATTTTACCATCCATTTAAATAGAGACTCACAGCAAAATGCACTAACAATATGTCTGTAAAATCACACAGAAATGTCCTTTTTTATGGAACATTGCTGAATAGATTCGTGTTATTTTGTACTGTGGGTGTGAATTAAATCTTGCAGACGGGATGAAAAGATGAGGGCTGACAGGCAGAGATATATTCCAGTTCCTTATTAGAAGTCCGTCGAAGTCATGAAGCTACTTAGGAATTCAAATTGGTCTTAAATAGGAATACATGGCATCCTATAACAAAGACAATCCTAAAATCACTGGAAAATGTTCTTTTATTCCTTTGTCACTTCTGCTGAATATATGATGGGCAGCGCCCACAACGAGATTAACGCTGATATGACAGCAAGACAATCATGACAGACAAATGGCCAGTAATTCAATCACTGGTGCAGGACATGTCATGTCAGCTAGTCTATTGACTCTGACAGGCTGCGTGAGGTGCTGGCAGACCTATATTGACCCGGGGCACACAAAGTGCTGATGCATCATTGTGTAAATTAGAATGAGACTGGTCTCCTTCACCTTTGACCAACAGCTCAGGAGAGGCAGACCTAAAAATTCAAAAGAGAAAAAAACTCATTGCACTGACTCTTGAGTAAAAGATTGTAATTTTATAAAGCCTGGTGCCACATCGACATCCATCTGGAGTATATTTAACACGAGCAGTCATGTTTTCTCCTTGGTCAATGATAGCTACAACAAAAGAAAACGTCTTACGCAAAATACAACACAAAACAATCTGCACAATGACTTATAAGATAACTGTTCTGGTATCTAGAGAACGAAATAATTTCAAACATCACTTCTAAAATTTCCTGGGACACCGGTATCATTCTCATTTATCCAAAACAATAACATGGATATTGCGCCAGATAAATCCCTGTACATATTAGGAAGAAGTTTTGGTCTGGAAATATTGGGAATGAAAAATAACATCCCATATCCCTTCAGTTCCCATTCCCATCACAGCTCGGATGCATGCACGGCCACACCATATCCAGATGCCATTCATTAAATAATTTACGTCCGGCTGAGATGAACTTTGATTTAATTGATCTGGGCAAGCCTGGTGGAGAAAAGCTGATGGGCCACAATGTTTGGATTCGATTCAAAACTGGAAGAGAATCAGTGTGTCCGGAGGATTTATTGAACACATTACAGCAGGAAGCAGAAACAAGCGCCTCTCACCACCATGACTAATACCATTACAAAACAAAAACCCTAGTTTGTGTTTCGGTAATTACTGTTCGAACACAGTGATGGACAGAGTAAACACTGTTGATTAACGGCTACATCCTTCCGCCATGACGTAGATAAAACACACAGCGTATTTCAGGCTATTAATTGTACTGCCACCTAAAAACCTGGTGGTAATTGAAACATGTTTTGACCATTTTTTCCCTCTTTTCCTGGGGTACAGCTGCAAGTAGGGCTGAAGGATTATGGCCAAAATGATAATCACGATTATTTTTGATCAATACTGAGATCCCGATTATTTATCATGATTATTCATTGATTTTAGGGACACAATATTAAAAAAAAAAAACGGTCTTTATTCACAGTGCATCAATGCACTCCTAGAAGCAAAATATAGCCTAAATAAAATTGATCCACCCCCCTTGGTTACTGTTGCTAGGGCTGTCCAGCTTTTGGACCCCCAGAGAGCGATATTCAGGATACAACAGCACATTTCTGGAATAATAACAACACAAATAATAACTTACAAGGGTAAGTCAATATACTGTTTTATTATAAGCTAACGTTTAGTCCCGATGACTCCCTGTAGCATCGAAAACTTTTCGCCGTACGCCGTTAGCAACAGGTACTGAGGTTAGCATAACAAACTAATGAGCTAACGTTAGCTAGCTCGGAGCTGACAGACTCTGTAGAATCTGTAGGTTTCCATTCAGCTCCAACAATACCAGAGAGAGTTGTGACGGTGTGTCGCCATTGCTCCACCGTTGTCGGGTAATTAACGTGAATGTAAACACATCCAACATGCTAACGCACATCCAACAGTGTCGCTAAATCCATATACCTGCTGCACACTGTGTCTGGTTACGTTACCATCTTGTGCTAGACAAAACCCTGAAAGCTGGATGTTCATTTAATTGTGGGAAGCCAAAATCGTGATTGTGATTAAAATTTTGAATAATTGTGCAGCCCTATGCATAGGTACCTGAAAGAGATGCTCATCTGACATCAGTGTGTAGCTGTATATTGAGGGGAGGTGGGAGGGTGCGGCTCAATCATGGACAACTCTTAATCAGTTTTCTTACCTTTGTTCAAAGGCACTTACAAAAGCTTCATCAGAATGAAGACAGAATGGAAACTAACAAAGGTAGGCGGGTACTAGAAGCGACAGACTGCACAAAAAGCGGGGGCACATGAGAATGGGTGAAGGTAGGTGGTGATACCTGTGCCATGACACCTCAGCTGCACAGCTTGTCTGAGGCAGGTGTTGCCAGCCTCAGGGGTTGGACTGTCTTTCACCTTACTGTACTTGATATTATTCCACCGCCCAATTCATGCAGAATAACACAGACACCGTGCACACAAACGTGGGCAAACAACCGTACACACAAAGAACAGAGGTGGACGGGGGTGGAGACGAGCGAAAGGGAAGGCGCAGTACAAAAAAAAAAAAAAAAAATCTGCTGCTGCTGCTGCTGCTTGTGTAAATTGGCTGTTGCTGCCTCCTCTTTGCCAGATTAACTCCACAGGGCAAGGGAGAGGAGGAGGGAGGGAAAGAGTGCGAGTGGGGGGCTGGGTTCAGTCCTTTCATCAAAGGGCCTTTCTTTCCCCCTTCGCTTTCTTTCTCCGTGTGAGGGAGTGCCAACACCAGAGTGGGCAATCCATTCTGTGACTGCATGTCAAGAAGTAAAAGCTACATTGTCTACACTGGAAGTCATACCTGACAGAAATAACAAGCTTTGCCCCAAAATCTTGAACATTATGCATCAATCACACACTACCACACTCACAATATTGCTTAAATTTAGTGCAACAAAAACAGGCTGCAGAATTTGTATGGAAGTCAACCCAGTGGGTATGCTTAAAGCAAAAGGCAGTGGAATAACAATGAATTATATGCATCATCCTCATGTCCCATTATTCCAATTCCTGCTCCTGTGTCCTGTGTCTGCCGTTTCCAGGCCCTACGGCCAGGATGTTTTAATCTCTTGTGCCTGGCCCGAGGCCATGAGAACGACCCTCAACCCTGAGAGACAGGTCTGCTGACACTCCTCTGCTCTCTATTGTGAGGCTGTCACATCCCTCTCTCAAATCCCCAGCCCACTTCTGTCATCTGCTCTCCCCTGAGTGGGTGTAATTACATTAAGGAGTCAATCCGTGCTCAAACTTCCTCTAGCCACATCTCCATCCTGCTGCATATCTTAGCATTAGCTTTTCAATAATCCTGACCTAGGGCAATAATAATGACCCGAGTACAAGGGCTCACCCCCCATTAGCAAGACAAGACCTTGCTCACACCTCTTCTATAGAAGTAATAGCTCATTCCTGGAAAAAATGCAATTATGAACTATTTGGCTTGCTATGTCTTCTGTTTTTTTCTTTAATTTGGTTCAGTTTGGGAGTTAGTTAAATATAGGACTGTCCTCAATTAAATAAATTATTTGTTGACTAATCAATAGGCCCAGTTGATTTAAACGTATAATATGTAACATTTCTGCATTAAAATGTCTAAAAATGACTAGACCTATGTTCTATATTTTGCGTCATCACATCCCCTTTGCGCATGCGCCAGGGTCTACAAAGGAGTCGTGAAAATTAGGCATAAAATAACATTTTATGTGGTTTCAAGCCACATTTTTACAATACACTTTTTAGATCTTGGTGGCTTTAAACTATATATTTTAACTGGGATATGGATTTTTTCCATCAGACATCTGGATCTGAAATTATCAGAGAAAAACGGTGAGCACGCCTTTAGCAATAGAGCCTCCCCCGGAAGCTGAACCCCGTGGGAGAAACAGTTTTTTAACATGAAACTGCTTTATTCAGTGTTCTCAACTATTTAAATTACTGGGTCCATTTGTTTTGTAGAGGAGGAGAACTCTGTGAATAATCTGCCTTCTGGTAAAAACCTCCTGAACGATGAACACTGACGTAATCCAAACCGGGAGAAACTGACCGCAATAACTGACATTTGTTATTATTTTGATTGTGAGACCCCTAGTGGCAGAATATTACATATTTGTTTAATCGACAGATGTGTAAAACTGAGTTTCTCCGCAAAGAATCATGCCAAAGCACCACTTTAAATATTGTGTTCACCGGAGATGTGCTAATAAGTTTAGAGGGGGAAGCCCTAGTCAAATATCTGCACAAATCTGTGCAGCCATGGTTGAAACTAGATAAAACATGGACCAGATTCATGTCTGTGTAGATGAAAAAGAGATGTAATATAATTTATTGAATGAGATATAGCCCGTGAAGCGAAGTTATGACCAAGGTAGGTTTAAGTGGATGTCAATGAAAGATCTCTGAATATTAATCTCACTGTAAAAGACAAAGTCAAAGGCAAAGGGAGGTGTAGTCACGCTAGATAAATTGTGTCTTATTCAATCCGGAGGGGTTGAAGTTCACCATCGTAATCTGATTTGGGAATATTCACTCATCTTGATAATTGCTTTAGCACCAAACCTGTAGTTGTAATTACATCACTTGGTTAATATCAGCATTCGGCTACTGTTAATCGAATTCTGTATGAAGTGGGTGGGCATTGCTCTAAGTTGTCTAAATTGAGTTACGGGCTATCGTTTTCAGCACATTCGCCCAGATTTCCACAGCTCTAAATGGATGATTTGCTGATGTGCAAAGTCCCCGAGGAAATCAGAGCCTGATAAAACATGAAACTAAAGTGACAAAAGAATTGCTGCATCAAAATACAACATTAGTCATCGTGGTTTTACAGCTGCTTTGCAGTGGCATAAATAATGAGCTATTCATCCTTGCTTCATTATAGTGGCTCAGCCCAACAGAAATACATGTAAAGAATGCACTTGTTACATGCTGTAATATATTATAATAAAGGGTTTTGAGTTCCAGTTTGAAGTTATTAGACACTATAATGCATTTTCATTTCATTTCTCATATGGGTTATAATAAAACATTTTTTTTTTACAATAACATTGGTATTCTATTCAGTCTATTTTCATTCAGCTCAGATGTTTGAGGGATAATTGTAGTTCTTTCTCATATCTGTCACTGTTTGAGTCTCAATGTTGCAATGTGATGTTAAAAAAAAGATTTCTAATCAGTACAATTCAGGCTTCCAAAACTGAAAATTCCAATTTTAAATGAATCCAGGGTAGCTGAGGAAATACTGCTGTAACAACTTCCACTTGTATGAATTATCTCATGAAAGATCAAAGTGTTGCAGTCCCATGTTCAATCATGTACAACCTTACTGAATAATTCTTTATAATTCTTCAATTGATTAGGCAGGAGAGATCAGTCGTGTGTAGTAATCATCTGTAGTACCTCGCATTGCTGTTGCGGAGTAAGAGAAAGAAAGGAAAAGGTTCCAGCGCAAACCATCCCTCTATTCTCCTTATACATATGCTTAAAAAATATGTATCCATCCTCTGTTTTTGCAGGGTGAAAACAATGAATTTTGCATGGATTCTCTCCAAAGACAAAAGTGCCAGGTTTGTGAAGAAGGCTGGCATTGTCGTGCCCCCCAGAATCCACTCCAGACCCCCCGCAAGGAACCTCGTCTGAAGTTACTCTGAGAAGATAGGAAAAACCCGCCGCCTGCTACTCCATATTCATGTGTGGATGGATGTGAGGAGGGGGGGGGGGGACTCACTCATCAAAACACAGCAAAAAGTCAAACTCAGAGCAACTCCTTTTTTGGATGTGGGGGCCTGTTTGAAGTTTGCAGGGTGCACTGTCATGGAAAAAAAACATACAAAATAGCAGGCACACCACTGTGTTCTCTTTAGTGGTGGAGAGAATTAGTCGCTCTCCACCATGTACAAATAACGTGCAAAGATTTGTATTTGGCAGCTGTTCAAATTTACAATAAATTATATGATTCACTTGCAAAATGTGCAATACAACATTAACCTTGCCTGAGACAAGTGAATTATACTGCCGTGTAGTGTAATAAATAATCCATTATTTAAAGTTCAAATACATAGCCATGAGCTGATGCTGGATGTGCATGAAAATGTACTTTAATTTAGGGGGTACATATATTAATATAAGGCTGCGTTCAGACCAAAAACAACACTGCATCAAAAAAATAAACACAAGAGGCTGCTCTGATTTGAGTGTCTTGCTACAGATGACGGGAAAATTAAATGTAAGCCAATACCTCCAGTTCAAAAGCTTATCAGATGGCAGGACACCAGATACGCAGCAACTGATACTCATCTCCTGCAGCATTTTACAACTCAGTGCTTGTAAGATCAACAGAAGTCCATCTATATAGCCAAAAATCACAAATTTACCTCAAATAACTTTACAATCTGTATACAACGCTACAATTAGCACAGCACAAGATACAGAACATGTAATCTCAGAACCTATTGGCGATCCGTCTGAAGACATTTTAGCCTCTGCGTGCAACGGCCAATATTTCGGGCTTCTCGATGTAGCTAACAGATATCCACACACCAGGACCTCTTCCATGCACTGCACTGATAAATAACAAAAAGCTAACAAAAGGCTAAATCATCATCAGATGATAGCTGATGGGTTCCGCCTCTTTTGCTCTCCACACGGACCGTTCACCTGCATGCAACCAGAGCGCGCTCAAATGTGATTGTTCGGACTACAAACGGACACCACTGCGCTTCCGCTACCCAAATCCTGTCCCGTTGCCTACAGATTCTGTATTCATATGCAGAATCTCTTTATAGAGACTACAGTTCATGCAACAAGTTATTCTACCCAGTAAGGTTGGAGGATGTTGCACTGCAGTGTAGCAAAGGCTGAGCCAGGAGCAACTTCTTGATGGACAACCCCGTGTTTTTAAGCCGGAGCCCTCTGCGGCAGCAGTGCAGTGGTCTCCTTGAAAGAGAATGACTGTTTTGGGTTTTTTTACGCAGTGCTATTGTCGGTCTAAACGTCGCCCGAGGATGCACGCGGCATGCTCATGTGTATCACGAGCCAAAGTCATAAAGGTTCCTATTCAAGAACACTACATATGGTTAGAAGGTCTTTTTAAAAAAAAAAAAAAAAAAACAGGCAATGCACACCAAGCATTTGTGCGTTTCAT
>JAOVVB010080663.1:0-13668 GCA_028570985.1 Heterobranchus longifilis
ATGGCTGACACTGGGGCAAGACCAGCAAAAAGATAAAAAGACAGAATTGAATGCCAGACAGAGAAAAACTAAAAGGGAAAGTGATCGAGCACGGGTGAAAATGTGAGTCACTAATGGGATCTGAAAGCATTAAAACTGATGCTTCCTCCTAGACAGGTATGTATTATATCTATTTTATTTATGAAATGCATTGTGAGACCTGATTGTACATCAGTATATGAATTTACGTCCTCTGAATACTTGGGCTAGTAAAGTTAGCTAACATACTAACGTACTGCTACAAGTATGTTAGCATAACAGAAAGACTACAGAGTCATTTATTTTGAGGTCAGATGAAGTGTAAGTCACGGTGGACATTAGTACAATGAAGATAACATTATAATGTTGGCCTTCCTACACAGATATGTCTTGCTCTTGTTGTCTTATTATGAAGACATATTACTTGAGATTGTTAAAACCATTTTTGCCTGAATCTTACAATACAATATACTGTGCCCATATGCTGTTATTCAAATGCAAAACACCATAAACAGGCAAAATGTTGAGCAGTTTTCAGTTAAATTATTTACCTGGTACCATATCAAATCAATGAAGTCTCATAATATTGGTGTAAATGCATCACAGGAGAGAGTATTAGATATTATATGATATTATTAGTATGAGAGCACTTCTGTGCTGGTCAGGCATGACTCAAATCTGAAGGGTCCTTCAGTGCAAATGTCGAGTCTGTCTACCCTCATTACAATTTGAGATATGGTGTACAAACTGTTGACAGATTACCCTGCAGGGGCACAGTGAGTACTTTTAGGATAACCACTGAAAGGAAAGGTCAGAGTGTGACCAAAATCATTATGACTCATCCTCTTCATGTCATGAATATCCACAGCAAAATTGATGAGAAGTTGTCATTCGTCTTTGAGGTATTTTATCATAAACTAAAGTGGAAAATGTTGAGTTGTTGCTGGAGTTAGAGAATAAATTTGTGCAGATCACTAAAGTAGCTGAGATTCGTTGTCTGAGATCACGAATGCTTTTACCAAATTGCACATCTCATTCAAAAGTCAAGACAATTCACTGAGGACCAAAGTAGTTCTGCAACGATTATTTTCATTACTGACTAATCTGCTGATTATTTTCTCGATTAATTGTTTGGTCTGTAAAACATCAAACAAGGTGACATCGTTACATGTCTCGTTTTGTTCGACCAAGAGTCCAAAATATCCCCTAAATATTAATTTTACTATAATGTTAGACCAAGAGAAGACACATTCTTACATTTGAGAACCTGGAAATGTTTGTCATTCTTACTTGAAAAATAAACAATGTTGATTTATTTTCTTTGGATCAATTACTCAACTAATCGTTGCAGCTCTAGACCAAAGTAATGGAGCACCAGTGACTAAATACGAAGAATTTTACTAAAGACATGTTGATAATAATGCATGATCTTTTGAAAAGTGTTGAGAACCATCTCCCCAAAAGTATGGCTCATTTTGCAACTGTATACTATGAAAATCAGTTTTTAGCTAAGACTATGAGATGCAGTTGAAAGTGCCAAAAAGCCTGAAATTATATATTTTATCTTTGTTACACATAAGGCATTTTTGAACTAATAGTCTGCCCACTGGGGAGCATACCTTCACAGATTTTTTTTGCATTTGCACCGCCATGGACCGCGCCAGAACCATGGCTATATAATAAAACCTGGATACGGCGCCGCCGCTCAGCCTTGCAGCAATTTGTTTTCCAGTGGCCACTCGCGGTACTGCAACAAAAAATACCCCTGCAGCCCAGAAAGGATTTTCTCCATCGACCACCATTTTTAAAGAGACGTCTGTAAAACTGTTGACAGGACACCTCCAGCTGCAAATATGGTCCATGGTCTATTCTGAATTTTTAATCCATGGACTTTTTATGTTTTTAAAAGCTTCCTCGAGCCAGGAAAAGCAATTTAAAAATCTGTCATCCCAATGTAAAGTCTATGGGCCGAGTGGGAACTTGCCGCCAGGGCCGCCCGGAGAAATGCTATAAATACTGTGCATATTCAGTGGGCCCATAACGTGGAAGTAAACCCAGAAGCCTGGAAACTTTTTTGCCATATGCGCCAGGCGAGCAATTCTCAATTAACTGAATAGGCACCATTTTGGGATCTGGTATCCAGGTCTTGTTGTCTGTTGTTTACACAGCTAACAGGGTTTTTTGAATATGCGGTACCATGGTTACCAAATAAACATGGCCCATACAGATCAATTATAAGATCACTTCCTGAACACATTCATGATCAGCAGATGGATATAAAATATGGGGACTCTCCTGGACTGTCTAGAGGACATTAAAGGCTGGATGACTAATTATTTCCTTCAGATAAACAATAACAAAATGGAAGTCATTATCTTTGGTCCCTCCAAGTCCAAAAGTCATCTCATCAGTAAACTAGATCGACTCACCCCATATGTAAAGTCCCATGCAAGAAACCTTGGTGCCATATTTGATTCTGAGCTCTGTTGTTACAAATAGTTACTATCAGTTAAGAACCATTTCCAGACTCAAGCCAATTCTGCCTGCCATGATATGAAAAAAGTAATCCACACCTTCATCACATCAAGACTGCACTATTGCAACTCCCTATATTCAGGCCTTGCCCACTCTTCAGCTACTCGCCTACAAATGGTCCAGAATGCAGCAGCAAGAATGTTGACAGGAACCCCAATATTAGCCTCTCTTCATTGGCTCCCTGTTCACTTTCGAATTCATTTTAAGACCCTGCTGATCGCCTATAAGGCTATTAATGGTCAGGCCCCATCTAGTCTCGTGTAGCCAGACCTATCTCCACAGCGCTGTGTCTGCGCTGGGGGGTAGGTCTGGATTGAATGTCTTTCACTCCCTTTCACAGAAGGAAGGAGGGACTTCCTCTGGCCGGGATCTCCTCCCGGCAGATGTATAAGGTTTTATGCCAACACTCCTTACGTACCCAGCCAGACTAGGCCTCATCCTACATCACAGACCTTATTCACTGGCACTCAGCCCCTCTGTCTCTGAGATCTGATGACAAATCTCTTCTGTATTTCCCACTATCACAACTAATATTAAAAGGTGACAGAGCATTTGCAATTGCTGCTCCACAACTGTGGAATCAGTTGCCGTTAGTGATTAGATGTGTTCCCTCTATCTCTGTTTTTAAATCTAGGCTAAAGACTCTTTTTTTTCACTGGCCTTTTTAGGCCACTAATTGCTCAACCTGTTATCATGTCCATAATTCTTTATTTGTACATTGATGTCTGTTGTTGTTGTTGTTGTTGTTGTTGTTGTTGTTGTTGGTTTGCTCTCTTTGTTTTCTTTATACAGCACCTTGGCGCTGTCTTTTTTGTCTTGTACAGCACTTTGGTCAGCTTAAGCTGTGTTTAAATGTGCTCTATAAATAAACTTTACTTACTCACTATATATTGGTAATTTAGCCTTTGAAACATGCTAAAATCACATCCTCTATCATAAACTCCTGTGGTTGGTTCGTATGCTTTCACACCACAAACGAATTGCACCAGAGTCTGTTTGGAAATGGACTGAGACCCCTGTTTTCAGGTCGACCAGAATTTGGTTGTTTGGTCTGTGTTTGTCAGAGTTCGACTGAGCTTTCACACCACCCCAAACGAACCATACTATCTGACAAAATGCTCCAGGTTTCGTTTAAAACAGACATTCCAGGTGTGAAAAGCGAACTAGGAGAACTATGAAGAACTATGATCATTCCTAGTTGTTCCGAGTCCTTGGAACTATGAAAAGGTTTCTCTGGTCTGAAAATGCTTATACTGTTCCCAAAGCTCAAGAATGAACTTCCAAACTCAAACTGTTTTAGCTAGTTATGATTTCGACACCATAACAACATGTCAGTGTTTCAGCATCCTCACCTTATTGGGACTGGGGTCATGAGGGATCTCAGAGGCCACCATGCCATAGTGGTCCAACTGGCGACAGGGCTTGCCCACTCCGAGGATCTGCTCCAGGGAGGCGTTGGGGGGAGGGCACTGCGACAGGCTGGAGATCACCTGAGCCAAAGGAACCGGGATCTGCTCCTGCTGCCGTTTATGGTTCATCCCCTGGAAGGATGAAACCATGGACTCTGCCCCGTGCTGTTGTCCACCGCTCCTCTCGAACAAACCACTTCCATTGATAGTGTAATCCGCATTGTCAATATCAGGCATGCTATAATCCATGCACGAATCTAGTGAGGTGTTTGTCAGAGGTTTTTGGCCGTTATCGAGGCAGGAGTTGCTGCCCAGACTCTCGCTGAATCCGTAGTCCTGCCACTGGGATTTTGCAGCAGAATGCTCCGTGCTGGAGACGCCACACAGTCCGTTGAGGTTGGCTGCCTTCTGTTTGGCGTGGCACTGCTGTGAGAGATGGTTCTGCACTCTGGGCTGCTGCTGCTGCTGCTGAAGGTAGTGTTGATGCGGCTGATGAAGCTCTCCATCCAGCTCCGAGGCCTTGCCGTTGAAAATAGTCTGTTGTGTTTTATAGTGTTCCAGTTGTATCCCTGCACTGACTAGAATGTCTTGGGCGGTCCATTGTCCATTGGCGATCGATTGATTTTGCCCCAGAAGCTCTCCGTTAACTATTGTGTTCGCCATATGGTTGCTCTGCAGGCCCCAGTCATGCGCCACTTTACCCGGTCGCATGTTGAGGTGCTGTTGCATTTGCTGGGACAGCTGCACGATGGGCGCCTGCCCCACCAGGGGAGGCTTATGGTGAGGAAACTGCATTTGTACATTAGCGTCAGAAGTAGTGGCAATACTTTCGGGTACTGTTGTGGCTGTTGCCGTGGCAGTACTCGGAGGCACCTGTCCTCCATGATCTGTGGAATCAATCTTCCCCTCTATGGAGTCGTAGATATATGAAAGGATCTCATCGTTTGTCAGCAGGTCATCCAAGGTGGGCACGCGCTCGGGGTCCATCTCGACTCTGATCATCCGCTCGTCCAGCAGCAGCAGCTCCAGGTCCTCGGCGCTCAGCCCCAGCCCTTCCAGAGCGCCAAACAGCTCGCCGTTTGAACAACCCCCCTCTTCCGAATCCACAACCCCTTGGCCTTCCAGGGAGAGGGAGTCCAGAGTAGCCAGCAGTGGGTCAAAGCTGGGACCCGGCTCTGTGATGCCCGCACCGAGCACGCCGTTGCTCGGCTCGTCCCAGCTCCGATGCAAGCTGGAGGGTTCGGAATCGGAGAAGCCCATTTGGTCTCCAAAGAAGCTATGGAATGACATTTTGGGCTCCAGGGCGGGCTGGCAAACGTACACTGACTCATCCTGACTCATAAGGGCCCCGAGGAGAGAGCCAGGGTCCAGACCCTCCCTCACCAGCCTCTCAGTCCGGCTCTTCTTCGACTTACTGCCATTTTTCTCCTGGCTTCCATCTCTAAAGGCTGCTATGGGATGATTGGACTGGTAGAGCAGGGCCTCGCCTGTAGCATAGGTAAAGGGTAGATGCATGGAGCGCTTACGCAAGTGTTCTCCTCCCTCTTCATCCCTATAAAGACAAAAAACTTGATTGTTGTCTGGAGACAATTCATTTATTTAGGATCAAAGTTGCCAGCTTTGTTTCTGGCAGGGTTTGGTGCTTACCAGCTTTTACATGATTGACCATAGACTGTATAAAAAAAGATGGACAGTGTCTGAAAAGTGAAGCAAGTGCCTTAAACCGGCATTGTTTTGACCAGCAGGGGGTGACTCCACTGGCTCCAAAAAAGCAGAGTATGCTTTAGGATGTGGCTGCCTGGCGATGTGTCAATCTGGATAAAGGCTTAGCAATGCATATCCCTGGTAACTGTGTAAATTTAAATAACCATTGACTTGTTTTTGGGTGTTGTCCATGTTTTCATCTCAGAACTTCATTAAAGTTAATTCTAATATTTTGGCCACCTAAAAATGTTTTGTTCAGCATTCAATAGCACCTTGGTAACTGAGCTAGCTAGCACTAGTGGTAGCTGGTGACTTAAGGGAAAGTTTGCAGATTTTCAAGCAGCTCTGTGTACTGTCGTACATGCAGATAAATGGTACCAGCACCAAAACTCTGCCGGATGATTTACGCCAGCTGGTTGAAAATCGGCAATTTTCCCTCTTTAGCGTTTAGCCTAACACAGCGCCATTGAAACCATAGACGACACTGGAGTGGCTGCGTCATCACCCCCAGCTCTGCCTTCTTGTCCAAATATGGTCACTTCTGGTTTCAAAAAATCAAGATGGCGACGGCCAAATGCCAAAGGCCAAACTTGTGGCTTCAAAATGGTACTCCACAAACCAATGCGTGATGTCACTGCTGCTATGTCCATTATTTTTTACAGTCTATGGATTGAAGGTGTCTTATGAGTGTCATACATGTTTAAAAACTAGAGTCTGTGTGACATAATAACTGAAAACTATACACGGGATAAATTCCCTGCATGAATCTCATTAAAACACATGGGAAATTATATATTATATTATTATTATTTGTCCACATATAAGCTTTGATATTATATCAAGGTTCTTTTGCTGTAAGTTTGTTTTTGTCTGTCTTTGAATACAACTGGTACATTTAGTTGATTTACATCAAAACATAAACTGATAGTAAAACATACAAAAGAGGCCTCTGGGTGGCGATGATGTAGTCTGGTTTGCCATTCTTGTACACCAGCCTGGCGTTGGCCTGGACCCATTTCCAGCGATTCTCCTTGGTGAGAAGCCTGAACACAGTCAGACCACTCTCTCCAGTCTTCATCACTACAAATATGGAACACAAACACAGTTATAATGAATAAACTGTAAATTAATATAAACCCACTGAAATCACTTTACAAAGCTGCACTTTTGCATATTGGTGGCTCCAAATGGCATTATGGGGTACTGAATAAAAACTTTGCACTGAGGTTGATGCTAAAGTCAAGATGATTGTGTTCAGCAATTTTCTTTGCATTCAGGCATTTAGATTTAACTCTCTCTTGTGAACAAGTGGAAGTTAGCTTGCTGATGGTAAGTTCAGGTCCCAATGAAACTGAATATTTGAGCGGTGCTGAGGGTGAAAATCTTCTCCTTGGATCGTGAGCACTAAAAATGCTCCTTTAACCCTTTGAACTCTGCAGTTGAAATGGTCCGCCAGTGCCTGCATTGGTATTTTTGCTTATTGTGATATTATTTCTTGGAGTATCTTTAAATGCTTCATATCCCTAAAATGTCTAACAATTGATCAAAGTATTGAAATTGTGTCATAAATAAAAAGGATTACAAAAATCTGATGTTTTTTCATCAAATGTTACTAAATAAACACAAAACATATTGATCCAAAGATTTGTGGATATAGAAGCATTAACAACATATCTTTTAACAATCCAGAAGTTATTTGATACTATGTACATTTTTTTTTTCTTTTTGAGATATGCTCAAGTTTAAGGTGATTGCAACAGTTTGTCAAGTGGTTTTGGACCGCACGTCACGTGATGTGATAACGTCATCAACATGGTATGTGCTGGCTCGAAAGACAGAATCTTGACTTGGCTTTCTGCTGCAAAAAGAACGAAGTCTCTAGCTATTATGGTTCTTATTTTAGATTGATTTGAACAGGATCATGTAAACAACAATCTCCTGCGGCCATTATGGGGCAATACACTCCGGCTCCTCCGCGGGTCTTAGCTTTGTGCCGCAAAAAGAAGCTATTATATTTTAGATCGATTTAAACAGGATAATGTAAACCACGCCCCCCGCGGCTGCCCGCGGGACGTCTGTTTTCAGAGGGTTAAGCAGCATGTCAGAGTCCATAAACCCAGTGTTCTCTCTTCCTTTTGTATGGAAAGCATGGGAAGTAAATTGTGGCTGATAATGCTTTTACATGTTGATGAAAGCACATTGATGTTTACACTGCAGTCAGTAACATATGTGACCTCTGAAGTGTTTGTGTGTTGGTGCTGCTGTATGGATCATCTCTGATGCTTTGCTCATGCAGTGGATTTGTAGGCCCTATCCTCTCCTCTGGCAGCTCTGCAGCTTTGCTCAATCTGCTCCGTAATCCAGCAGGATTACTCGCTGAAAGCTGTCTGAACTCTCTGACCAGGGTTGGACCAGACCTCTTCAACTTTTTTGACAGGACTAAATCTTAAAATAGTAACATGTCTCTGTCAGATAAACATCAAAGATGGATGGGTTCTTATTACATACTCTCTTCATTATAAAACAGCTTCATACAGAACTTAAAACTGTGTCCACATGTATTATTGTAAGGTTGTATGTTTTTGCCCATGAAGTCTTAAGCTTTGTGTGTCTATCCTCGAAATGATTGGATTGGCACATTATTGTCAATTATTTAGCATGTAAAAAACATTCTTATAAATCTTTTTTTTTTCCATTTGTTACCCAATAGTGTCGTTAAATGTGATTGGTTGTCTCAGGGTTTGAGGTGTTAACCATGGAATTGCAGCAGCCCTGGTTTGACTCCTGCTGCTTTGTTGCATGCCATTCAACATCTATCACCCATCTGTCTCTACTGTCCACTGTCTAATAAAGGCATGACATGCCCCCCAAAAGCTTGAAAAAAATTGAATGTGGCAACTCGAGCAGGGTTCCTACAGCTTAAGGCAAGTGAGATTTAAGACTTTTAAAGAGTTTTTAAACGCCACTCGGAATTAAATTCAAGACAAATTTCACAATAACCGAAATTAAAGAAAAGAAAAACATGAACCGACATCAATTACTGAGGGTTAGGGACAATTTTGCCCAAATATTTATAGTAACATAATTATATAACTTGGTGAAGACGAGGGGAGAACAGAACTGGAAATACCTGCCGTTGGTGATTTTGTGTTTCTTACTCTGCCTCGATTCCCATCAAGTTTGAAAAACTGTTTGTATAAAATACACAGAACCTCATATACAGTGCCTTGTACTGGTTTCAGCCATTCTGCAATTAATACGAGAGGCATTCGGTAAATTATATTAAAAAAAATAGATGTATCCTATTATTTTGAGATTTTATAATGCAATGTCGAAAAAAAAAGATTAATAAATTCCTACTTCCCATGTCTTAGCATTTTTAAGACTTTGAAAGATTGATTTAAGACATTACCATTTAAGGCCTTATTTTTAGATGAATTAATTCAAAGCCTTTCAAGGCTTTTTAAGGATCCGTGGGAACCCTGTCTCACAGGTTTACGAGGGTGTAATTGGAGAATACAGCTTTGCTTTTTTGTAGTTTGTTTTTAATGAGTTTATGCAGACCAGTAACTCAGGAAGTGGCAGCATAATCAAAAGGACAAAGTGCAGAGAGTGGAGAGGCACTTCAAAATCTGTCATGTTTAAATTCATATTGGTGAAAGTTTTTACATGATATATTAAATTACACTATTTCATTGCAAATTATTTCCATTTTCTATTAATTTCCATTATCAAATTAATTCCAGATATAAAAATAACAAATATATGACTATTTATATTTGTATATATTTATATATAATGCTAAGTGGAGTGGATTGCTGCCAAACCAAACTTGTAGCGTTGTGTTTAACATGCAGTGACAATAAAGCATCGTATCTTATCTAAAAGCAAACCAGAGCAGTAACACATTTTAGCTATTTTACTGTAAATTACTAATTGGTGTATTGTGGTATGTGTAGTGTGTGATGTGTATTTTATTATATTTCCATATTTGTAGTGTTTTGTAGCTTGATGATGTGGCTGTATATTTTAATTACACTGGACATGTAAAAGGGACAAGAGCTGAAAATCAGCAACAGCTATAACCTCTCTGTGCAGCACATCCGTTGCATGCTCTGTATTTTAAATTGCATCGTCACTATCAAATTAAACACATTCAAATTCAATGTGATTTCCCAACTTTCACAAAACACTGAGTCTTTCCTAACTAATATGTGGTACAGGGTACCTCCTGGGTACGTTAAATGTAAGATCCTTTTCACGTTAGAATTAAATTTAATGTCAACTTCACGGTCACACTGGCAAAAGTATGAAGGATATAATGGAAATAGATTTAAGATTACTTTTCTACATTGAGACATAATTGTTCAAGAGAGAATCGCGATGCATCTAAGAATTGATTTTCCCCCCACCTCTAACTCTCCTATAACATCCAAGTCACACCAAACATTACACACACACAAAACATTTTACAATTCAACAGTTATTTATGACGATGTGATGGTATTTATTTAAAAATCTGAGAATTAGAGTCTGACGCATGATGCTGAAAACGTCACCACGGTGGTAATTAAATAAATGTGTGTTCATGGGTGGACTTTATTTCTCTGTCTTTTACACATTTTTTTCTGTCCAGCAACTTGTTTTTTATGGTCTGGATGTGCATGCTTTTGTAAACTTTTTCTTGATATTTATTTAAAGAAAAACATTTAAGACCATTGTAAACTAAATTAAATACTTTGTAAATTAAAGTCAATACTTGTAAGGCCTAAATTTGAGAATATTAAATTAAATGCTTTTTTAATATTTTAAGGCTCTGTGGTATACCCTGTGGTAAACACTTAGTCAAATAATTTGATTGGCTTCTGTAAAATAACATGCTAATACTGTAAACCTTACTTGTTTTTTATTTATTATTTTTATTTTTATATTATTATTATTTTTTGCACATTTAATTTATTAGCACCAGTAGAGAGATAACAGAAATGAGTGAGAGAGAGGCAACAGACTCAAACCACGACCATTGTGGTCCGTGGTCGGTGTCTGAACTCCTGAACCACGGGGACACACCAACAGGACTTACTTCTGACGTGGTTCTCTGCGCAGTACAACATATCTGCTGCATGGATGAACTGATAGCCAGATCCTCGCACCCGCAGTTCAGCCTCTGTGTACCCGAGCACTATCTTCCCCCTGCACAAAAAAAAGGCCATAATTCATTTTCAAAACATTGTTCATGGTACACGGCACATCTTCCATCCACATCTAATGAACGGTCTTTAAAGGACTGCAGCAAATACACAAATACACAGGAGAATAAAAGCACACATGCTATTTTAATCAGCCCAAGTATGAAGCTTCTCCTACATCAGGCATGTCCAAAGTCCGGCCCGGGGGCAAAATGCGGCCCTCAGACAGATTTTAAACAGCCCCCGGCTTGTCTCTGAAAATATACTAAATGTCGCCCGCCACAAAATATTGGTTACCTTACGTTTTCCTTATGATAGCAGTATTATCATACAGTTTGTAGACATGCACAGTAAGTACAATTGTATTGTATGTGATTTAAAAAAAATAAATCATATCATGCGAGAAGCAGCTGGCCCTAATCTAATGTGGCCCCCAGGTATTTTCACATGTAAAAAAGTTTGGACACCCCTGACCTCATAGCTTCCTATCTAACACAGTGTTAGCTGAGTAGCTAATAGCTTCCTATCTAACACAGTGTTAGCTGAGTAGCTAATAGCTTCCTATCTAACACAGTGTTAGCTGAGTTGCTAATAGCTTCCTATCTAACACCGTGTTAGCTGAGTAGCTAATAGCTTCCTATCTGCTATGTAAAGTCGTCATGAGGAATCAGAGCCTTGGCTTGTAGTGCCGATGTTACAATTAAATATGTTATCAGAGGAGACATGAGCAGCCTTTATTTAGTTGATGTGTTTGTAATATGACAGTTGAATGAACTGCTTTTTTTTTAACGTTTTACTTACTCATTGTTTTGTTTGTAGCCGCCGGCGGCAGCATTAGCTAGCGTTAGCTAACATCGACGCTGCAGGCAAAGGCAGTGATTCATTTAACTACTTTAGCTAGTAACGTTAATTTAACTACTTACCAACTCAACTAACCGTTAGCTAAGATACACAATCCAAGTGAATACTAATGTGGTCTTTGCTGCAACATCGCAGATGTAACGTTTGGCGTTAGCTAAACTGTTAGCTTACGCTGCCGCCGCAAGCTAATGTTTACGAAACAACGTTTGCTGTATCGAAACAACTGGAGATACCGCGACTGAAGGTTACATCAGCGATGTTGAAACGAAGACCACCATGAATTACTGTTCTCTCTTCAGAGTATTTACAGTTATTGTAAGTAGTAGTTCTTAAAATACATACATACATGCTGTGCTTTCCAAACGCTGAACCTGCTTCCGGTTTACACAGGTAAGCGCATGCGCAGTGTACAGGGGCACTGGGGGGTAGGGGTGCTGAAGGGCTGCAGCGCCCCTACTGGTGGGAGGCTGTAACTGCAGGGCAAAACAGTTAACAGTTATAATAATTAAAAAAATAAACAGTCTATAAAACATGGACGCACATTAGCCAACTATGGATCTATATTTACTATACAACTTATAAAATACATACTAGAGAATAATAAATAAATAAAAAATATCAAAGATATACAGTGTACTAAATAATATTATTAGAAATGGAGCTAGAAACACAAGTTACCCTGAGTACTTGGTTAGTGGGTTTAACAGAGTTTTTCTAAGTGTGGGACCAGAATACAATGAACTCATCTCAAATAGGAAGGTAGACGTAAAGGAACGCTTTAAAAACTACACTGATAATGAGGGGGCATGATTATCTTAGTGTTTATGTAAAATATGTATTTTTAACTTCAACATCACTGAGAAGATGTCGCCTAATATTATATACCAATAAGAAAAGCTCTATAGTACAATATAATTTATATATATATATATAATACAAAATAATGATAAAAACATGTTGATCTAATAATAATAACAATGTAGTATAATACAGATGGGTAGGTGCATGAAGATTTATGAACATCAGAATCAGTTTTATTGCCAAGTAGTTTTCATGTACGAGGAATTTGTCTTGATGTGATGGTGAATTATAAAAAAAACCACAAAAAGTATATATACAAGTGAGAAAAAGCTCCAAAAGACAGGTGGTATAATTAACTCTAATATCACAGTAGGAATATGTAGTGTGTTGTGTGAGAGCCGTCAGTGAAAATATAACAAAAACAGTCGATATCATTTTGCTTCCCACTGAACTGTTATTGTGAAATGTGTCAGTGTTTATTGGTTTATTTGATATTAAAGTGTACTGACTTGGTACCAGATGTACTGGATCTCCTGTATGCATTACACAGTAACACGGATCGTTCTGGACCCGCTCCACATCCGAGACTCCGGCTGACGCTGACGCTCAGCAGACTTCAGAATCAGTGAGTGACGTTTGTGTCCCGCACACACTGGAAAATAATTGCCTTTAAACGTGTTTTGTAAAAATGACGCATACTTGTTCCCGTGGTTACGACTCGTGTGCGACAGTTTAGCATCTAGTGGCCGTTAGAGGAACTGCAGCTGAAATACAGAGCGCAGAGACAGTTTAAAAACTTTAAATGCTTTTTATTGATTATTTCTTCATGGTTTGACATTAAACTACAGGAAATGATGATGTCATTAATTTAGCTGTAGCCATCTTTCTCAGTCTGTGATTGGATGGATGGTGCAGCCAATCGGAGCTCAGGGGTGAACGCAGGCTCCGCCCCCGACTCACCTGGAAAAAGAAAGACAACAGTCTGTTTTAGATTTATTGATAATATCGATCTCCCATTTATTTTATCATCTAGCGTTAGCTTCATCTAGCGTTAGCTCCATCTAGCGTTAGCTTCATCTAGCGTTAGCTCCATCTAGCGTTAGCTCCATCTAGCGTTAGCTCCATCTAGCGTTAGCTCCATCTAGCGTTAG
>JAOVVB010080674.1:0-13667 GCA_028570985.1 Heterobranchus longifilis
AAGGTATATATACAAGTGAGAAAAAGCTCCAAAACACAGGTGGTATAATTAACTCTAATGTATAAATAATATTACAACAGGGAACATGTAGACAGTATGTCCTGTGTGAGAGCTGCATAGTTTAGAAGATATGTACAGGGAATATTGACAGCAATGTGCAAATGTTCACAGTATAAACAGTATTGTGCAAGTATAGCAGAAAAATTGCGTTAATGTAACGCGTCATGATATGAGTTGAGTGCTCTGATGTGCAAAAGTTTACAGATGTCACTGCACATCTGTAAACTTTTGCACATCAGAGCACTCAACTCATGTCACCATGTAGTGATATTGAGTGGAATAGGATCCATGTCAGTGGGGGTCCCGGGCCTTGTTATGTTTCATGACTTCCTGCTTTGCTTTCACCATAATTATTACAGCCACTAGAGGGCGCCATCTAACAATAAATGTAAATATTGGTCCTAATTGCTGCTTGTACAAACAACCTACGCTGTCGTTTTTTGGTCTCAAGTATAGAGATGTTAGGCTTTTTAAAAGGACTAATTCACATTAGGATGTCAGTCTGATGCATCAAGACTGATACACAAACAAATACTTGGGGTGCAGATCCACAAATTGCGAGGAAAAGTTTGTTTACAGAGGAAATCATTTGGAGGAGAATATTGTTTCGTCTCAACTCAGTTTGAAGGACTACATGATTTATGTAAAGCAGCAATCACCATGCATTGGAGAGTGCCAAATCCTCAACCCGGTGTGGATGTGACCTTTCATACTAATTCAGAGCTATTCATTATAGGAAAAAAAAACAACAACTTGCATCTAAACAAGACAGACTGTGTTTTCCATATGCAACACTTAACCATTTATCATTTAATTGTGATCAGAGTATTCCTCGACGGTGGAAATTAATAAAGGCTCTCAGGAAGCGCGGCAAAGTCAAGAGAATTCCTTTGCATAATCAAATATGCTAATTCGAAGAAAAGTGGAATTACTCCACAGCCGTAGACCGAGCCCTAGATTAGTGCAGGAGAACAATAGCGTGTGAGATGCCAGAGTGTGCCATTGTATGGTTGCTGCTTATTGACACAAGCCATTTTTCCTCTGTATGCAAAGTCGTTAAACACAGACCTGTATTTGAATTATGTTTTTTTTTTTAACCACATTCCTATAGCATGGCATTGTGATTTACATCAAAAGGAAAACAGGGCTGTGTTTATCAGTGCTAACTGTTTTTCTGTTCCGGCCTAGGAATAAAACATTTTTTAGGAAATAACTGCTACAGTAGGTCTACTGATCTTTATTACCTCCATCAAGGAGGTCATGTTTTCAGCTCGGTTTGTCTGTTTGTCAGCAGGATTACAGAAAAACTACTGACCCGATTTTTAGGAAACTTCACGGGGCGAATACACTCAATGTTAATGAAAATGAAAAATATTTTGAGATAGGGCATGGCCTTGGTGGTGGTCTGCACTTTCTGAGTGCCTTTCTAGTCTAGTCTAGATATGTGATGATTCGGGTCTTTCATAACTGACAGCAGCAATTCTTTCTTTTGCTTTTCGTGTGTCATTATACGCCATGTTGTCGCACTGAGCTTTCAACTGTAAACAAGTTCATTTACGTAACAAACGTCCTTATTTTAACCCAACCCACGTCTTTTTCCTAAACGTAACCACCTAGTTTTGTTGTTTAAAGTTAAGTTTTGTTTGTTGTTGTGAATGAGAATGAGGTGTAAAATGACACGCGGTAAGCTTAAAATACGTTACATGACACACGATTCACACGACACACGCTATTCATACAATTTCCCATTAGATCACATTGTGTGCAAAATGCTATAATACAGCACACCCTCTGCTCATCTAATAATGTAACCGTAAGGAAATATTAGCACTCATATGAATCAGCTCTCTCACACACACATAGACATTAATGCAGAGAGGTCAAATTAATAGTCATCTAAATTGCCAAAGGACACTCCTTTTTTTCTTCTTCTCCAAAAGCTGTTTTCTATTCATGCCCACAGTGTTGGAGCGATCTCTGTGATGATTCCTTATCAACATGCACAAGTTCCTCGACCTTTGAGTGCAGAAAATAACCCAAATACCCAAAGAGAATAATGATGATTAACTGCAGGCATTTCTGTAATTAATGAAAATTACCAGAGAATCCATAATTAATGCGGAAAAGCGAGAAAAAGTCATTGCCAACTCTTGATATGTGATTAGTGAGAAGGAGGCACTTATCTGTGGCTAAATTAACTTTTCGAGAAAATGTATCTCAGTCATGTAATTCAGCACCTCTTTTATTTTCATTTGGTGGTGAAGGTGAATTATATAACACAGAAAAGGTCTTTGTAGATACATAATTTTTTATACAGTGCAGTTTAATACATTTAAATACATCATTGTGCGTTAATTCTGCAGCTGTAATTCACCTGACTAAAAGATGATCTTACAGTGCGACAGTCAGCCCATAGTCGAAAGACATAAGAAATCATCTCACACAGAGACAGGGGTCAATGGGATCTCTGAGAGCCCTTGACAAAAGAAAAACAGTCTATGCATGTTTCCACTTCTTCGAAGGATGACTGGCATTGTAATGACTTGGTGATTGTGTGCGGCTGCCCCTTTTCATTTGACTTGACACTCGTCTTCTTTCTTCTTTTTTTTTTTTTTACCTTTGTCTCCCTGTCGACAGGATCTGTTTTCACTCCACGGGTGTTTGAGGAGATCCTGGCCAATCAGGGAGATGACGAGAGCTAAAATCACAGCGAGGTGAAGAGGCTGAGGCCAGCAGCACTTTGATTGATCTGATATTGTTTCCTCCACGTGGTTGCAGGGACTAACTGTCAGGAATACAAGGTAAGGAAAAAAAAAACGCTCCGAGGAACCAGTTCAGTAAATTAAATGGATTTACGGTGAGCAGGGAGGCCTCGCAGAATGATTTTCAATAAGACGGAGATGGATGAATATGGTGAATGGCAAACGACTGCCGGATCCATTTGTTTTGAATCCTTTCTGTGAAATTAAATCCTCAACTGATTATGAGAGAATGGTATTACATGGATGAGGAGGCAGGAATAGAAATATGAAACAATTCCAAATGTAGAGAAGCACAAGTGTTTTCTCTTACCCATTGGAAATAATGCTCCATGCTGATGCCACTACGCTGTGCAGAATTGGCTCTCGCTGATAGAAATCATCCAAGAAATGGCTTTCATGATTGCAGCTAATGTTTGCATTCAGCTGTTTGCCAGTTTGGATATAATCTCTGCTGCTCATTTATGCATTTCTTGAGTCAAGATTAAATTCCAGCGAGATATCATGCACCTGCATTCTGCAGACTTGTAATGTTGACCAGGCGTGTTTGTTTGACTTGCGGAAAACATGAATTGAACGTTTAAAAGGTCGTGTAATTGCTTTCTTATCGTCAAAATCTGGTGTTATTTTGACAAAGCTGCCAATAGACTTTGCAATTTTCAGACAGCGTTCTTGCTTCTTCTTCTTCTGTGCCGAGGCTGGCAGCATCTCCGAGCTCCAAATCCTGGCCAGGAGGCCCGTGTGTACATAGACGGTATTCAGTGCTAATCTGATTAGGGTGAGGAGATAGCGATGCCTGGACTATATGTCATCTGAGTACAGCATCACCGCTATTGATTAACTGAGCAAACATCAGATGGAGACACCAAACATTTACACAGAAATGCACACACACACACACATACAACCAGCTATTCTATGGCAGATGGTGGTCAGATACTCTCATATAGTGTATGGGTTGGTTTTCGAAGGGCATTCTCCGGTGTATTTCCTGCCAAACCGGCCCTGTCTGTCCACTCTACCAACCGGCTGCTGGTGATAATACATTGGAACTGAGACAGATGTCTCTCATCAAACAACCAGCTCATTCATAATGGGGTGAAAATTAGGACCCTAGATGACCGTAACAAGCAATGATTGCGAAGGCGAGTGTTTCAAATCCAAACCAGACCATAAACCTGTCAGCGGACTGACAGTAGCTGATCAAATTTTGATCAATGATTCCCAGATTTTGGTGGCATCCTGCCATTACACCTCATTGATCATTTCAACTTGTTTTCTGATTAAAACCGAGTCACTTTGCAGAGAAGCATCCATCTGTCGTGCTGCGAGGAGCCATGTGTGTTTGGACAAAGTTGTTATGTGGGTAAACACTGTAATGCTTATTTGTCCATGCGAGCCGTGAGAGGGAGAGACGGCTGGGATTACAGAAGAGAATAGACAAATAGGAAGTAATCTGTCAGGGGGGAAACAAATTCCTGCCCGAGGGCCAAATGTCCTGACTGTGTGTGCTTTATGTGTGTAACAATTAGGATTCACATCCCCTTGTAATTACCAAATGTTGTTGACATTACACGGCTTCAAAGCTGTTCCAGATGATCAGCGATGTGCACATATCAGAGTGGGTACTGACAAAACTGAACCATATCTTGCAGTTCACTAATTTTTAGCTGTGCTCGTGGCTTGGCTTTATCGATGGCAGTGGCAGAAGGGATTGCTATAACTATTACATATATTGCTATGAAATGTCGTATTGCTATGAAACCTCGTTACAGACTTTCATGGCCCCCATAAGATGAATCCTACTGATTTTAGTGACCCTCCTACTTTTCCTCTGGGGTCACCATGGAGTTGACATGGTTTTTCGTGAAATGCCTCGACCACTATTGGAGGAATTGCAATGAAAGTTTTCATACATATATCCATATTATCCAAATTCTGAATTTGAATGACGTTGGTGATCCTGTCACTTTCCATCTAACAGGTTTTCAGTTATCCAGTGAAGTAACTGGATTGGTAAACATTGTGTACAGACATTTATGGTTCCCAGAATGTAGGCTACACCCAAATAACTGACTTTTGCTCTCAGGCAATCATGAGGTTGACATTTGACATGTTTTTTTTGTGAAATGCCTATAATTATTTGATGGATTACCATGACATTTAGACCAGACATTCGTGGTCCCTGGAGGATGAACTGTCAGGACTTTGATGATCTCCTGACTTTTCACCTAGAGCCACCAGCAGGTCAAAATTTGATTTATGACCAAATGCCTATAACACTGTGGAAAAGACTTCTAGATACCTTACTGGCTGCTGTCAGTCTTAATCAGTGACTACCAATCAGGTTGGAGCATTTCTATGACCCAGGTAGATCTGTGGGGAAGTTAACGAGCAGGTGTTTAACGAGCTGAGGAGTTGCTCCTTTATTTTGCAGTTGAAGAGACGTTCTTTTGCAGTTTTAAGAGGCTGTTTGAGCTGTTGTGTGTGCGTGCAGTACCAAACCTTTTCTATCAGTAATTCCATGGTTTATTATCTGTTTTGGCTAACAATGTTTTTCTATATTTTCCATTGCTCCTAATTCCATGATAGTCAAGTCATTAAAGTGAAAAGCTTTCAATTACTCTGCTACTTATTATGTTTAGATATGCATTGTGGAGATTTGTTTATTATCAGGGTTTATTTACTGTAGGCTGAATATGCTTGGTTTATAGCTTTTCCCTTGTATTAGGGCTGCACAATATATTGCTTTTTTATTTTTATTTTATTTTTGCAATATCAACTTCCGCAATAAACACATCGCGAAAGCCATATTGTGTAAGACACTCAGGGATTTTTTGAGAGTTGTTTGTTAGTTGAAAGAGAGTATCGATAGAAAACTGCTTTTTAAAATGTAACTATCATTCTTTTTTTTTAAATGGTGCCTTTTGTCTTCAGTTCAGTGTTCAATTTGTTCATTAAAATGTCAGAAATAACTTCCTTTCTGATTTTTTTAATTCAACAAGCAATTTGTTGTATTTTAGCAGAATACTGGAAGCAGCAGAAAGGCAGAACTGATATGACCCTTTATTTATTGTAAGTAACATCGCAATATTCAACAATGTTATCACATATTTTCCTCATTGTGCAGCCCTACTTTGTATAGAACCATACACTAACAAACATGTTGAGAAATGGATTACCTTGACTAGTGCGGTGACAGTGTTGAATAAATGAAACATTTTAATGCCTTGTACCTGACCAGACGTCTGTGGCCATTCAGTATACCAAACCAGACGTTTTAAAGCTCAGAGGGTCAGCTCCTGAGACTTTCTTTCAACTACATTCTCATAGCATAGCATGTTAGCGTTGTCATTATGAACATTGTTAGTATCTAGTTCAAAGCACCACTGTGCAATGCATCCTCATAGACCTGCTTGCATCTCTGTAGACTCTTCGTCTTGTTGAATTCAAGGTTAGATTTTAGATTTCAATCATCGTTTTAATTGGAGTTAAGTATTGGACCTCAATCTTCAGCCTCTTTCATCTCATCTATTCCCATTCCATTTGTTACTTCATATTTTCAAGGTTTGTTTATACATGCTGTTAATATTCAGTGCTTGTGGTATTTGAATAAGGCAAGCAATTGCAATTGAAGTGCTAAGCAGACGTGTTGGAAGCTGCCCGTGGGGATGTGGTCAGGGTTATGGCATGGCAAAGAGAAACTCGGGAATGAAGAATAAAGGTTAGAGTGCACAGAGATTGAGACTCTTCAGACTCTGCAGGGAATACTGATCTCATGTGAGCATTTAAAACCGCTCTGGAAAGGGCAATTTAAAGCAAATTTTAAAGCCTACTCCTCGGCTGCATAGATAGCGTTGATGCTGTACATGGACACGGTTTCTTCTTGTTTCCCATATTTTGCTGACAAAACAATGAGGATATCAAATAAAGTTTTAATGATTCCCGCATTTCTGAGTCAGCTAAGACGGATGCACTGTAGATAAAGAAGTGGCGGAGAGAGCCAGGGCTGAATGGAAGAGTGACTATCAGATAGAGATTCACTTTCTCCTCTAAGGGAGGGGAAGTGGCCATTAGTCAGGGAAGTAATCTAATCAATGTTGTTGTGCACAACAGTGAAGACAGCCGCAACGCATCACTGAGCGCTATTATTCTTAGTCATGTTCTCATTGAGGGAGAAAACACCGGCTCCCGACTGCCCAAATCTCCTTCCTTCATGTGTGCAGGTCCTGCAGTGAGGCTGGTTACATGCTGCGCTACATATAGGAGGAGAAGGGGAGGAAGGAGAGTCCTCTGGACCTCAGGAGCTGCACTGACTGTTAATATCATATCCCGTTAATGCATTTGAAACAGTAATATAAATGTAGCAAGAATAGCAGCGTATTATCAGCATCAACTCCTGGACTCAACCTTCATTTACGTGCTGTGCTGGTTTATGTTCCGGTGCTCCTTGCATGTGGTGATAATCTCTGTCTGGGCTGCAGGAGAGATAGGTGAGAGATGAAAGAGGGAAGAGAGTGGAGAGCGGCACTTTGATGGCCAACTGGCACGAGTTCAGCCGAGGTCGGACTGCATCGCACCGCACTTCATAAAGTTTTCGGGCTGCAAAGCTGCAGGGAGTATGAGGATTAGACAATAAAGTTTAGTGGCAAAGGTGCACATAGTTCGTCTGTATTCCTATATTTAATGGCATACATCATTAGTTATTACAGTCTCTCCTTTTTACATCTTTCTGCCTTAATTTTCTGTTGCTCTCACAGTTATGTGCATGACAGAAAGAGCGTGAAAGACAGAAAGAAATATTATATCAATTGTAGGATATTATGACAATACCAAAATAGTTGTCGAGACATTGTTTCAGTCCAACAAGGTTAAGAAGCAAGGTATTAATATTTAATAATTTCGTCTCTATAACAGAATTGAATGGATGCTTTGATGGATGCCTCTCATCACCTGCTCACACAGGCCCGGTCTTTATCACAGTTCAAACCCTCACGGGGGTTAAGTGATTTTTTTTTGATAGACAATTCATTGAGAATATGTGCTGCGCTAAATTCCTTTGAGCTCTGCAATATCACCCAAAGCACATTTATGGCAACAGTAAATCATGTGGGGCTCTATCATAAAAGCATATTCCTCCATTGATTTGGAACCCATAGAGCCTGGGCCGTGTTACTGGTACGACAATTTCTTGTCCTTCATTGTGCAACCCTGTCCTGCTGGGAAGGTCGACCTCAGCGTCCTGAGCAGCGATGTGACATGTGAATGACGACAGCTTGTGCACATGCAGGGAATTCATGATTAAGTTAATTCATGGTCTTTTGTATTTGACTACATGGGAAGCTGGGATCATTTTTTTGTGTGTGAGGAAACCCAAACCTTTTAAAAGGTAGGGATGCGATTGAAAAATACTTTTTATAAAGGAATGTGACATTTTGGAAAACATGTAGCTTGTTGGTTCTTACTTTGTTTTGTGTTTGGATTTAACAAACAAGATACTGCATAAGTAATAAGTGAGCTGGTATAAACAGATTTTGTTACCTTTGGACAAAGCCAGGCTAGCTGTGTTTTCCCCTAAATGTCAACTATTTTTTTAAATGGCTTGAAGCTGATCTCAAAGTCTTCTGCTGTAAACCTCATAGAGTACCAGCAGCTAATGACAGTAGGCGATATGGGGGCAAAATTACCAAAATGCATCTCCCTCTTGTTAACCTGCCACCCCCCCCTACAGTAGCATACAGATTTGTAATTGCAACTTTTTGTCTAAGTCCCACCCTTCTGTCAGTTTCGTCTTGGATCTATAATATTCTCGAAACTATATAGCTGAATTATCAAATCACCTACTGGCTAATGGTTTTGGTACCCTGTCAGTCCAAAACAGAAAGAGTTGGTAAATCGTAAAGCAGCAAAAACAGCTGTTTTTCAGCATATGCCAAGTTCACACTACACAACTCTTTAAGTCGTCAGATCGCTGTACTCTTTACACTATACACAACTTGCTCCACAGGGAGTCACACTACAAGATATTTCACCAGGAGGAATCCCTGATGAGTCTGTCTGACTATGTTTTGTTATGAAAAATGAGAAGTTACACAGGAAATGACGTATATGACCTTTTGCTGCATGTCGTCCCCTCTCTCACCTCTTTACTATCTACCTTAAAAAAAAAAGTATGTCTACCAGAAACAAGTTGTTTGTGCACTAATTTGCAGCGATAAAACAAAGAAGAAAATGGGTGAAAGCATGGATTGTAGTCATGTTTGTAGATGCTGTCCTTGGCACACGTGTTCATAAAATAACCTGTTTCCATACGTCTTTACTAGTTACAGCCCATCCTCCAGGTTTCTCCTCAGCCTGTGTCTTGCGCTCTCATTGGCTGTTGCTCCCTGACAGGTCAGATATAATGCCTCTGGAATGGAATGCCTCTGCGATGCATCGGCGAGCCTCTCGGCACACGTCTTTGAACATTTCACACATAGCGCTCGAACGCCAATTTGCGAGCGCCGAACTAACGTCGATTTGCCTCTGAGCTGGGGCTTTTATCTGGGAGCTCCAACTAGGCATTAGAGCTCCAGGAAACACTAAGCAAGCAGTATGCTACAAGTGAAACCGACTGCTGCTAACACAGCTTATGCAGTGGAGGTCAAAGATCAAAGATTCACATGCTGGTTGAAAACCAAACAGCAAGTATTCCATTTATCCACTACTTCTTTGACCAGCAACAATGCATTTTTAAAATGAAACTGACTTTTCAAACCATCCAGCTCTGAATGTTGTGAGAGCTCTGAATTTTTGAACGCCACCTCATACTGTGCGGCACTTGCCAAACAGGCTTTGGAAACCAGAACGAAGCTTCTGACCTGGAAAAAAAATGAAAACATACAGGGTACCACAACAACAAACCCAAAGAGAGGACAAATAGATTAGAGGTTTCTCATTGCACCATTTCTTTAGACTGGTCGAGAGGACTGCTGGCTGAATTGCACGGGAAATTTCACAGGGTTGCTTTTATGGCTAAATGGAATACAAGCCTGTCCCGTAGGGCCTTTTCAGTCCATTTTCATACAGCATTACACTGAGATGTAAAGACAGATGAAAGCAACAGAGGAAGAACATCAGCCATAATGCATCGCTACAAGAGCTGCTATTCTTGGGCTACAAAGTAAACTTGAAAGCTCCCTCGAAAGGGACGTGATCATGGCTAATGCTCCTCGTGGTGCTCAGTGATGCAACGGGCTTGTTCACAGCGCTGTCATTGACAGAAGCGATCAAATCATTTTCTTGACTAATGGCCAATTCCCCTCCCCAAGGAGAAAGCAAATCTGTGGCTGATGCATGTGCTGTTCCCACCGCCAGGGACGCAACTTTGATCTGATTAATTTATTCAAACAGGACAACTGTCTGGGACAATCACCACATGAAAAGCGTTAGACATAATATCCTAATCAGTGTGATTGAAATCAAATCTATTCATGGAAACAATAAGCCTCTGAAAATACGACGTCTAATGGTTCTTATATACAGTTAGTAGGGATATCTTTAGTCTTCAGAGGCCATAAAGTTGTAGTATTCTTTTCTACATATAAAAAAAAAAAACAGATGCAAATGGTTGATTAATTTCGCCACAGAGAAAATAAATTCATTCACACTCATTCCTGTCCCAAAGTGACTTGAGCTTCATAACGTAGTGAGTTTCAACACCATAAGTGGATCATGCAAATCAATTGCTGCCTTATCACATTTAAAGCTGGAGCATGTTGGCTCTTAGCACTGGTGGGCCACTTGAGGATTCCTGAACGACCGCTTTACCGTTCACCCAAGAATAGAAGTGGTAATTATTCTTCCACTGTCTCTGGAGAATTTCTCTGAGTCACTGGTTCATGTTAAAATTGTTCCGATTAAGTTGCATTTATAGTGACGGCAAATGGATGACAGCAGAGAACAGAGTGTATCTTTTGCAGTTATTTTGTCAAAGAAAAGCACATAATCTTATGTTTCATATACATATCCTGCTTTGATGATATGATATGTCACAGTGATTTATTCACATGTTTTACGGTGTGACGATTGGAAGAAGGTGAAATATTAGCCACAAGCTTGAATGAATGCTGCAGTACTATCATGATCAAAGGCTGTTTATGTGTTAATACAGAAGCTGGGGTTAGGAGTTGCTAAGAAGAGCAGTTAACTTAAACCTGTAATAATTTTAAAAGATCATGTGGTGTATTTTAACACCCTTTTTTAAAGTATTCGCCTAATAGAAAAGCTTAGAACAGAAGAAGGCCAAAATGCATGTGTGTGAGGCTTAACTTACAAGGAAAATGTGCTTGTTTAGTATGTGGCTAAAACACATCTTTTCAAGACGAGCAGCAACCTTAGAGGCTAAGAAATTATGCCAACATGGAAGTGCCAAAAACTACCGTTCCTGGAATGGCCACTTGAGGCTGGCTCCAAAAGCGAGTCAATCCCCATAGACCCCCATGTTAAAATACCCAACTTTACAACAGAAATGAGCTGTGTAATAAATAAAAACAGTTTTGGTCTCTATAGCTAATTTCCCCATTCATGACTACTGTACAGGGGAGTGCATTTTTGTATAACTCACCCATTTAAATTATAAAGTTCTGCATAATTAAGGGCATGGCCCCTGAGTGACAGGAGGGTGCAGTCACAGGTGGCGAGCATAGACTGTAGGCTTCATTCGGCCCGCTCAGCTCCATCCACGCTCCACCTCTTTGCCCATTTTTGGATTAGCCGGGAGTTATGCGGCATCACTGCCAAGATGGCGACGGCGGAGCCACCCACCTTGAGCTTCATTTTGGCTCTTCAGAAACCTATGGGTGACGGAGATTACGTCTATATTTTATGCAGTCTTTGGTTACAACAACCTGTATAGCTGCGCCAGTCTTATAGTGTGTCCTCAATTTTGTGGCGATTTCCCTGTTGCTATTTTCTAGCCCTGGCACAAGAAGATAACATCTGCATGCTTATGAGATTGACTCAGTTAATTTTCCAACTGGAGAATTAGCTGTCAGTGAGCACAACACCAGAATTGTGAAGTCACTGAAAGAAATCTCAGATGTGGACAATGATTCAGAGGCCTGGCACAAGAGTATTAACTTTTGACTTTATTGTATGAAACTTCCTTCATGCGGAACCTGATTATGATTCATGAGATTTGATTTTCTGCCATGAAACCACCTCAAATGTTCCACAATCTTCAGGCTTATCATTAAAAACAAACAGTTGTGCTTTGTTCTGCTGCAACCTGCCCGAGTTAACACCAACACAGAAAAACCAGAAGCCCGAAGCTCAAATCTCTCTCCCAAAACGTTGTAGTATACATCAATATAAATATTGTATGAGCTGGGTTGTTTGGCCTGGAGATAATCTGTAGGTAGCTAATGTTGAGAAATAGAAACAGCCTCACCATTGATTTTTGTCAACACGTTCATTGTTCAGAAGGGTGAGGCCTTGCTTTGACCTCCAATTCCTTGGGTTTTTTCTCACATTCCCATGACAGAGTCTACTAATTAGAGGTTACTGCAGCTGGGTGTATTTATAGTGCTGTTCTCTATTCTTGTAACTTATATTCTGCTTATTTTCCAGTCACAGCAGGAAGTGTTTTCACATCCAAGCTCCTCATTTTCCCTGGTTTTACACCCTCAAAACCCACCAAAATTATATATCAATCCAGTATTCTTTGTCTTTTTTAACAATCATCTCTCTGCCACTTGTGTTGATAAAGTCTGACAACTATTGGAAAGTTAGAGTTTGCGTAAAACATGGATATTTTGATCTGGTTTACTAGATCTCTGAGTGAATGCTGAGCCTATACACTTTGGGGTGATAAGAAAGTAAGGAACACCAGATTAAATGGCCTCAGGGTTCAGCCTGAGGGTGCAGCGGTGCTCATTGGTCACTGTCATCCACTAGGTCTTCTTTTTCCTTCCTGCCTTTTGTTCATTGCAGCTGGCCTCTGTGGTCTCTCTGGCACATAGAGTAATTCTGAAACAGTTTGATTAATGTGAAGCCACATGATCTTTTAAGATGTTTTTCCCTCAAATCCTTTTTTATTCGCTGTGATTAGCCGACTGTAATTGATTGCAAACAGGAAAATAACCTGAATGTAACTGCTTTACAGAAACAAGGAAGGCTCGATTCCTTGTGTGACATTTCATTTCATCATATAGAATAAAAGACCTGACATTGGCAAGAACTGAGAGGCTCTTCAGATGCAAAATGTGAAAAATGAGAGCATGACTATCATCAGCATGTTGATCTAGAGCCTTAAATAGGCTTTCAGACAAACAGCCCGTCAGGAGACAGGTGTTTTTAATGGACTCGACAAACCAACTAGTTAAGTGTGGTGAAAAGGGTATCTGAGTAGATAGACTATACAGGCATACAAAAAAAGGAAAGAGGAAATAGAAAAAAATGAAAATAGCATAAAAGTGCCCGAACAAGAGAAAACACTTCATTAGGACCCTCTGGATAATTTTCCAGTCTGGTCTCACAAAATGGCGTGTCAATAGTACACCAATTTGTTAAGTAATTTCGCGTGGTATCACAATTATTTTTTTTCTTTTCGCCTTTCATTTCACGCCATGTATTTGCACCGGTAAACCCATCCATGTTAATATTAGACTCTCAGAGCAACTGCTCCAGAAGTGAGGAGACGTGGTAGAGTTTTTTCTCACTTGTATATATGCCTTTTGTGTTGTTTTTTTCTGTGTTTTTTCTCTTACCTTCTATTTTTCTGTTTGTTGCACACCATTACATCAAGACAAATTCCTTGTATGTGAAAACTACTTGGCAATAAATCTGATTCAGATTTTGATTTTGATT
>JAOVVB010080712.1:0-13665 GCA_028570985.1 Heterobranchus longifilis
CCAACCCCCCCAACCCCAACGCACGCAGGGAAAAAACGCTCGCCTCCTCCCAGAGCTCTGAGCGAATCGCTCAACGGTTGCCTTATCTTGCATACCTACACCATATACACGGAAAACATCTGCAAAGATCTTTGAAGCACAAGCCATCGTCATTTTAATCAGCCCGGAGGGAAATCTCTTTGTAACACTGTGCCTAACGTGGCACGAAAGTGACGAAATGACTGGTTCCAAACAAGTTTTATTCTTTTCATTTGATTCTATTAATGTAATGTGTGTGCGTGCATGTGTGTGTGTGTGCGTGTGCGTGTGTGCGTGTTATTTTATTTGTTTTAAAAGTTCATTTCAATTGTAGCTTTTGTTAAATGCAAATGTCTGTCATAATCTCTACTGATTACATAGCAAAACCATTCAGTTTTTTTTTTTGTTTGTTTTTTTTACTGCCGGAACATTTCAGCTTGTTGCCATCACCTGTGATGACTCAGCAAAAACACAGACCACTGAAAGTTTGTTAGAAACTCTGTGCTGCCCTCTAGCATGAAACCTGATGTACTGCTTTAGACTGGCTGTACATGCAGAGGCCTGTCGTCATCATCATCATCATCATCATCATCATCATGTAGTAGTTCTCTGGAAGACAGCATTTTTAATGTAAAAGCACTGCGATGCCCTGAGGAGAATATATCAGGTTAATCTGTCAATCACTTGAAACAACAATTCTGATCGATTATCGTAGAAGTTTGTTTGTAGCATGAACGTGCATGTCTTTGTTTGTTAGCACTTGTTAGTACGATGACATTCATTTTGTTTTAAGTCTGCGTACGTGGTCCATCTACAGTTTGTTTTTGGATTTGTAGACAGAGGGAAAATGATTTGGATAATGGGAGCTTTTAATGTCATTAATATTCAATAAAATTGTCTTTTAAATTTAAATAAGGGACAGGGTATGGAAAACCTGGGAAAGTCATGGAATATCAAAATCAAATTTTTTTAGGCCTGGAAAAGTTATGGAATTAGTAAAATCCTTGAAAGTTTTGGAAAATCATGGAATTTGAAAATCTAATTTTCCAGGCCTGGAAAAGTTATGGAATTAGTAAAATCCTTGAAAGTTTTGAAAAGTCATGGAATTTCAAAATCAGATTTTCCAGGCCTGGAAAAGTTATGGAATTAGTAAAATCCTTGAAAGTTTTGAAAAGTCATGGAATTTTGTTGTGTGTAATGGAATTAGTTCTTACAGTAATCTCCCATAGATAACCTTCCACGTAATGTAACATAACGCTGAATTTATTTTCTGTAACTGTTGACGTAACGTAGCTCTAATGTGAGTCGATGCGTGACAATGTTTTGTTTACCGTCATATATGTTTCTTAATTTTCTTGACTCTCCCTCCATATATGCCTGAAATTATGTTTGAATAGAGTTATGTTTGAATAATGCCGGGCAAGTGAATATTTAATATTTCATGACTCTCTAATGACGGATAAGATTTGTATCGGTCATTAGAGAGTCATTAAATATGATGTAGTATGTAGGCTACATACTTATGTTGCCGCATTGTTTTTCAGACTTACAGGTTGTGATTAGTCATGGAAATTTTTATTATAGGTCCTTGAAAATTCATGGAGAAGTTTTGAAATTTTGTCCATGAAAGCGTGTGGGAGAACTTGTAACCAGGCCATGAATCTTTTTTTAATAAGCGGCCAGTGGAATCCAAAGCTTATTATCCACTTTATTTTTTGGATTATTTCTCAGAGTAGGAAAAAGACTTCCACACAGTAGCTGGCTTGTAAAGTATCTTTTAACAGACTGGACTGAAGGCTGTTTGCAACCCTGGTCTACTGTATATTATCAAGAAGAAATAACTCAATATTTCCTCTGTAGTCTGCGTAGATTCACCTGTGTACCACTTTGTTTTAATCATTTGTCTCCTAATTCAATCTACCTCAGTTTCTACTCAATGCAAATGTCATTTATTCATCCAGCGAAGACACATTCTAACAGTTGTTTTTCCATTTGACAAACTGTAATAAAGTGTTCTTAGATATGCTGATAGAGAAAGGAAACCAATGAGATGGAGCTTTTTGATCCACAGACTGACAGATTTGATAGTTTAACTTTGGGGAGAAACCCACTCACTGTCCTGTGTTAATGTGCATATCCATTCAGCAGGATATGAGCACATTTACTTAACGACACATTCTGTAACACCAAAACAACATTGTCTTGTTCTCTTACTTTCTTTTCCTAATATGTTTAAATTGTGTATTTCCATGAAATGATTTCCATGTTTGTGCAATAATATATAACATTACCTTTTGCAAAGTGAAATGAAGGGGAATGCTCTTCTATAAATGTTTAAGAGATAAGTGATTAGAAGCGTAGTATTGAATGACCGCATATTTGCCTTGTTAGTGTAATTTAACCATTTGTGTGACCACTGGGTGTTTAGTAATCACTTAATTTGTGAATCTTTGTTTGTGTTTTTACATACGGAGCAGTTTTAAAGAGATTAGACGTGAATGTATTTAGTTTCTTACATGCGCTGGGATTTTTCCATCTTTTAGTCAGTGCCTGGTTAAAAGACTGATGAACGAGATCATGACATCCCCACTAACACCTGAAACTTCCTCATGTGTCCATCCATCCATCATCAAATACTGTGCCCAGTGACAGGGTGTGGAAACCCATGCCCGTGCAAAAAAAAAAAAAAAAAAGACTCATCCTGTTTGCTTTTAGAGAAATATCCTCAAAAATTGTGACGATTGAATGGCCAAGAAATCTCTTTTGAATAAAAACCTTTAATGCAAAGTCCTCTTTAAGCATGAAGTGAAAGTGACTACAAACTGTAAACGATTCATTAGAGGTCTGCGTGGAAAATCTAAGAGTGTGTCGTTGCCGTTTGGTGACATTATGTAGCAATAATGAGCGTTCACCTCTGTGCCTTCAGAGGTTTGAACTCATGACGTCATAGCGGATTTTCTCTCGAACATCCTCAGGGATTTGGCTTCATAACTGCGACATCATTGATCATTAATCATAACACCTTAAAATATAATGCAAACAAATACAACCTTACATCAGTCTTAAAATGGTGACTTTTGTAGATAATATCAGAAGCCTTGACAACTCTTAATTACCTGTTTTTGACTTTTGTCCACCCCTATGTCATCATGTAAAGTTCTGAATGTTTAAAGACGTGTCAGAGTGCATCCTTGTTTAGCAAGATTTATTTTGAGTTAGGAAGCACCTGCTGGTTTCTTCTTGCACACGAAACACTGTTAACACACTCACACTCTTACTTGACCACAGCAGATGGTCTACAGTGTTGTGTTTTCAATAAAATGCATTCAGTCTGATGAGAAAATCATTATCTGGTCTTTTTTTTTTCATATCCCCAGTTATGACAAAAACAGTATGACAGAGAAAATAACATTTACCAACAGTAAAGTACAAAAACATTGGCACATACGACATATAGTTGTGACAGAGGGACACACGCACCGTTGTGAATGTTATCTGGAATGGTTGCTGAGAAATTAATGTGTAAACATTATTTTACCATTTACCTTTGGCTCATCTCATTTATTCACCAAGTGCAAAAAGAATATTTTTAAAACACACTGGACCTGTTGCAGTCTGACACCTACAACCACGTTTTTCACAATCCATTGGAAGTAACTGGTTCATATTCTTTGGATTTTGCAGATCACATCCTCAGAGATTTCTCAGTGGAATTAACAAATGAAGAGCAGCGACTTCCAGCAGTTTCCGCTGTAGAAATGACTGATGATGTGCGTTGCTCACATCAGTGATGCCTGGTCAACAAAGGTGGCCAAAGTGATGTCTCTCTGGGACAGCCCCCCACAGTCGTGTGTGCTGAGAGTGATCTGGACCTGATTGGGGGGGACAAAGGAAAATGACTCATCACATGACTAGAAAAGGCTTAATTTGTCTCAAGTAACTGTGCATTGGCTTTAGCCAAAAGACGGTGCTTTAATCAGAAAGCCTCAAGTCACAAACCAGCCAAGTCACAAACCAGCCATCATCCACTCATCAACCACATCATCAACCAGGCATCATCCACTCTTGCCTTCCCAGTGACATATACTAGGCTACATTAAAGCAAAAAATAAAAATAAAAATAAAATAAAATAAAGGCATATGAAAGTCATTTGATGTTTTTGCGTTTAAACCAGTGAAAGTAGGCCTGGCTGAAACATACGCAACATAGCAGTGGAAATGTCAATTCAGGTGTAGTTAAGTCAATTGAAATGTCAGTTAAAAAAGTGAAGACTTAAACGTAAATGATGAAAGCAGTGCCAACCCAGCATAATTTAAAATGTCTGGAAAAAAAAACCCATAAAATGTAATAAAGATATAAAGTTAAATAAATATAGATTTTAATTATGTGCCTAGCTTATGAAGAGGTAGTTGGGGGTATGTTTGAATTTTTGACCAGGGCCTCGCATACAAAAAAAAAGTTTAAATATTTTAAAAACAATAACATATTTTAAACATGTATTACTTTTTTGGGCACTTGGGGGCAGCAAAAAGCTATAAATAACGGTCGTGTCTAGAAGGCAAAGACTCTCGCGAGACTCAGTTCCCAACGACCTAACCTTAACCATTTAATGCCTAACCTTACCAATCTCGCGAGATGTTAGTCTAAGGTTACCTTCTAACCACGACCATAAACTACAGTCTATGCACTGACATTACTTTGGTTGATGCACATCCATGGGTTGATGTCGCAAACATGTTAGCAAATTAAAATTGTAATTTGATGTTTTTGTGCTATTTTAAAACTGTCAAATATTTTAAACATGCATTTTTTTTATTTGGCCGCTTGGGGGCAGCAACAAGTTATAAATACAATAACTTATAAATAAATACTTTAGTGACACCGTGAACCAGCCGTGTACATGCCGTGCAGACACGGAACAACGTTAAAATTTAGCCTACCAGTCGTGTTTCTGGCCACCTGATGAATGTAAGTCCAATATTCACTCTCTTTTAGCTTTGTTTCAGTCTCCAACAACTCCTGAGGGAGATATCTTTTTCTTTGGCTGCTAAATGCTCCACTATGTTCACCAGCTAATGTTTGTAGCTCATGTTGTAGCTAGTAGCATTTATGCTAGAAGTCGCCGACACGGCGGGCAAACTGCTGCGTAAACATCAACATCAGAAGTTAGCATGTAGCATAGCTAGCTTGAAGCGTTTGTGTTACATCTCGTTACTTAAAAAGGTGAGTCATGTCTTCATGTATAATGAAGTATAAAGTAGATCATTGCTGTTTGGCTTCATAATATTCCACTATAGCGTCGCGTTGTAGCAGGGTTTCCAAGTGTTGACATTCTAGCATCTACCCTGTTGGCGTACGGTGAGTTTATCAGCGCCTTTTGTCTGAAAACAGCTACCTGTTGTGTCTGAGTGAACCAAAACAGTGACATTTGGACATTTGCCGGCTTTAGCTGGAATACAGGCATCTGTATTTTCAAGGAAAAGTGTTTTCCACAAACTCACGCTATCCTATACCTGTGTGAGCTTGTAAGTGCTGTGACAGAAACAATTATTAGGGCAGTTCTTTGAATATGGAGCATCTCTGTTAATGGTTTTTTCCCCCATGGTTTTTCAGATAAATGTAGGTACATTAGAGACTAATAAGGAAAGCCAATCAGGACCAAGTCCAGCTGTGACCTGCAACCACCATAAGTCTCTCCTTTGCCGGAGTCATAATCAGTCTTTTATACCTTATTATAGACATTGAACCACTCAGGATGATGGTCCATCTTCTCAGCTTGTAAAGCCACTCTGGACATGAAACCAAAAGCCTGAAAGGAAAAGAAATCATGCAGTCATGTATGTATATACATAATATACAGTAGTTGCTAGTTGGATTTTGTGAGTTAATTATAATATGTTCGAAACCTGATTGAAGTCTTTAAAAATAAACTCTTTGTAAATGGCGTCTCGTCCCACAACCTCCACCCACTGAGCGTTGCGTAGCAGGGGGAGTAGGTGGGTCCTCTCCTCTTCAGTCAGACTCTGAATTTTACCAGCCTGGTAGGAAAGAGCAGAGGGAACAAACAGCACAGCAGATCTGAGAGAGGGGCAGTTTCACAAACACAAACTGTGATTGGTTGCACAGGATCCCATCTGGAAACAATGAGAGGTTGCATTCCTGGTTTAAAAAACTAGCTGGTTCAAAGGTATGTGGTGGTGGTGGTGGGAGGGGTGGGGTCATTGAGCTTCTAATCTTCACACATGATGCAGCGTCACATGGATTTAAAATTAATTTCAGCCTTTGTGACCCTGACTCCAAATCTAAACTGCACTGTCAACATTTCACAACATTTCCCCAAATAGATATGTTTTTATTGCACAATCCAGAGGGGACTTTTGAAGGCTTTGTCCCCAAATGAGCGGTCATGCTTATAAACCAGAGCAAACAGATGTCATGATCACAGCCTGAAACAGGGCAATGACATCAATAGGTGTCATAGCAACGCTCTAATCTGCTCTATCAGCGGAGCGAATGGGCAGCACACACACAATACCACTCCCACTGGCTTAAACCTTGTCTATTCATCACATGTGGTGGCTTAATGGACACACAAAGACAGGAAATTGTGCTTATGTCAGTCTTATCCCTGCAGAATTATACAGGCACATATGAAACATTGCATCATGTATCTATCTGTATTTGTCAGTTTGCCACAAAACATTATCTAGGAGTTTTAGACTGCGAGAGTGACTAAATAGCAACAGGTGTGTGTGAGGCAGTAAGCAGCCCTGTGTGGCAGACCGTAGAGAGGTTGTGTACTCACCATGTTTGCAGAGTGTTTTCATGCACAGAGGAGGTTCAGCTCCAGCTCCCTGTTGCACAGATCTGCTGTGGCAGCCAGTGAGAGCGACTGGAATGAATCCATCCGACACATGAGCCGTAAGGTCCCGCTTAGCTGCCCCTGCAGAAGCCTGAGCAGAAATCCTCACTGCTGATAGGCCAGCTGGCAGCACGGGTTTAATCATAAACTGTCATCTGTTGCACAAGGCATGTGTGAGGCCAGCTATTGTGGCAGCAAACACTGCTCCACTGGCAGTGTTTGCTGTGTGATGAAAGGAGGAAGATACCTCTTATGCACTCTTTAATAATCTATTCTATATCGTATTATGCACACATATTAAACATGAACTTAAACTTCAGATAATAGCACCCTGTTAATGATGTCTCTGTTTATCAGGACAGCAGATTTTAAAGCTGCTCTTCAGCCGACTAGAGTTCATGTCAAAGGTTAATGAGCTGCTCCTGCGAGATTGCCCCGGTGAACTCATCTGTCACGGCGAGCGCTCAGGGAAATTAACTGGTTAATGAAATGAGGAGAGGGAGAGGATGTGACAAGTGATCAACATTTAACAGTTGGCTAGTTAGGGAAATGAGAATGGTGCTTCAGTGTTTTGGTTAGAAAGGAAGGCCGCGATTTAGAACGAAACCATTAGATTGGTTGAAATGGTTGTATACATTGTAGGGGTGGGATAGTAATGGATTTTGTTGTGGGTCGCGATAAAAACATTCACGATAAGTTGATTGTGGTGAATTTCCATTATCGGGATAATCGTGAATATCGTGAATATCCTCACGAGTTGACTGCAGTTTACTACAGTATCCTATCTGTGATGCAATAAAAAAGTTGTAATGTTTCAAGAAAAAACTCACAATTTTATGAGAAAAAAGTCTTAATGTTTCTAGAAAAAAAGTCACAACAAAGCAAAATGTAAGGTAAAGTGATTCCACTGTGTTTTAGTGCCGAGTTTTAAACATATTTCGTTGTTAATTGGGATAATATCGTGAATCGCAATTATTTTGGCCAGGATAATCGTGACTTGAAATTTTCATATCATCCCATGCCTAATACATTGTGTTTGGAAATGTAGCTCATCCCTCTGACTTCTACATTAATACACTTACTCATACAAGCTTTTTAAACTGGTATTCATCCTCTCTATAACAAAATTGCCGACTTATTTTGCCGCAAACGTGTTTCCAAACATGTGCATCACAAACCAGTTAAAGAGGAACCACCAACCAGGCATTGCATGCTGCCCTTTGACCGCTTTTTATATTGGTGTGAGTGTTATAAAGATGAGCAGTGGAAGTGGCTGTTTTCAAGTAGCAACATGGAGCCCAGGAGACCGCTGCAAGCAAGTCTAACTTTGTTAATCCTTGTAACCAGCAGCTACGGAGGACCCTTAAAATCAGGTGAGTCTTCTAGGATTCATTAGTAGATGTGGATCGTACTGGTGTTCTGATTTGACGCAGGATTCTACGTCACTTTATGTCAATTCCACAAATATTTGTACTCTTGTTAGCTTCTCGTGACAGTCAATGTTTGGTCTCCATAATCAAGGTTAACATTCAATTATGACAAATGGACCCGTCAGTAGTATGAGAATTTACTCAGTCAATACTATTGAGTCAGTGTTATGATAGTGATAATGATAGTGATCTGATACACCCTTTTTGCTATCTTATATTTATGATGTACAAAAAGCTTTGTGTACACCATAAATCACTTGTGCTTTGAATCTACGCAGGGCCCACTCTGAAAATGGACCAGGCTTTGTTAACGTTTCATAACCAGCTGACAGAAGAAGTGAAGGTCTTCTACACATCAGATTACTGCTACAAGGTAAACAGAATATATACTGTCTCTTGCCGTCATCTGTCCGTTTATCCAGTTTGTCCAGTTTGTCCAAGCAACATGACTAAAATTCTCCATTTGTCAATTTTGAGAGGTTCATAGTGATACACAGTCAACAGTGTAAAGTACTTTCAAATTTGACATTCATGTTTCTCACCCAGATCTTTCCAGTCACTAGAAAGGTTAAAGTTGTACTCCAGTGATTTAGAATTGGAGTATTGGGGGACTCGCACGACAAAAAATGCTCTAAATCGTTTAGATATCATGACTTTTAGTCACTAGTAGTAGAGTCCAGCTTCAAAAACACACATTCTCCACAATGCAACACAATAGCATCTTTCAACCCACATCCTTAGTTTGTAATGTCTTTATGCTAAAAATCTGAAGTCAAGATAACTCTGATGTCATCACAATGTTAATTTCCTCAGATTTTAAGATCTGTGTAAGAGAAAAGCAGCAAGTAATTTTAAGTCTGATTATGTCTACTATTTATCTTTTTGTATGTAATTTTGAAAGTTGCCTGCTTTCCTAATCCATGTACTTGTAATTCCCAACTTGTTTTGGCTTGTGATCCTTTAAAACAAATTAATATCTACTTGTGAACCAAGTTATGGTCTTACTGTGCACATGAGCTTTTATCAGTTTATCAGTCATTTTTACTTTTTAGAGGAGCCCACCAATGCTGCCATAGTTACGCTATTTGATTGGTTTCTTAGACATATGATGTCATAATACTTGTCTGAATCTGGATTTTTGAGACCGTTGTTTGCACACTGCAGTTTCAAGGCAGAAACTCTCAGCCATGGTGTTGACTACTCATTTCACTCATGATATGTTTTGTAGCAAATAAAAAACACCATATAGACATGTTAACATGGTTAAAAACTTGATTTTCACGGGAGGGGCTCTTTAATTTTTCCCCCCTGTTTTTTAAATTTATTTTTTGTAATCCTTGTATTTTTCACACTAGTCTTTTAGCACACCCTTAGGAGCATTTCACTACACATATTACTTGTCAATCTTACAAATATACCTTAGAATCCCTGAATCCTTAGACCTTTAATCATCATGACCCCATTAGATTTCTCTCAAGACCCCTTTGAGTGTAAAGTACATTAAGTCCGTGTTTCATCTGTTTGTACTTCTCAGTGTGTGTACCAGCATTTGGTCACTGTGAAGCCCAACAACAACAATACATCTGCGGTGATCAGCACTAAATTCACTCTGACTCTGCAAGTGGAATCGCAGACCAGGAATGCAACTCTTTGCAGGTAACAAGTTTAACAAAGCATCAGTAACATCAAACTACTTACAACCCCCAGAGGTAAAAAATGCTGATTTGTTTCCTGTTTACTCATATTAACTGCCTGTGGGAGTGTATTGCTCGTTGTTTCCAGCCATGATATAGTGTGGTGGCATCCGATGATTGCATCAGCAGTCTGCGAGATTATTTACAGGGCTGGGGGAGTAATCCTGACCTGCTTTCTGGACCTGAGTGATGCCCTCCCTTAAACTACCTCCCCGGGTATCGATCAGGAGCCTTTTTGGGGTTAATAAGACCTGACATTCCAATATTGATGAAAAGGGCTCATTAAAGCTTCAAAGCCGCATGTCCTCTTGTGGAAATCTCAGCGGGGATGTTAACTGGAGGAGACAGTCGGCATATTTATAAACAATCAGGACTGACAAGACATCAGGGCAGAGTTTTCCATTCAGGGGGGGTCACCTGTAAACATGGTGCCGGAGATTCAGTTACAACATGACAAGCCTCTGGTGCGTTTCCTTGCCCTCTCAGAGGTCTGGTCTTGGGCTTCCTAGATCAATGCTGAGGCCTCTAACCAGACTGTGCTGCTATTGATTTCCTTTTCCCCTTTGAAAAAACACTCCAAGTGATAGCTAGTATGTCATCCCAGCAGTGGATCAATGTGAGCGTGTAATGCATGTTTTTTGGGCCCTGAAACTGGAGATGACGAGAGGACAGAGAGACGCACTTTAAGTCTGCAGACACTAGGTGGTGCTCCTGAGCTTCATAGGTGTAAAACCATCAGAGATAAGAAGGCCATGTTTTATAGTTTAGGTGAAGAGGAAAACAGCAGCAAGTGGATGAAAAAAGTAATTTAATATAAGCTTCTCAGGAAATATAATTTAGAAGGGCATCAAATAAAAACAGCCTGTAGTTTTTATGTGCTTTTAAGGAAAATGTGTCTCAATATTTCACTGTTTTGGATGCAGATGGAGTCAGACATATGGAGAAGGCGGTCATTACTCTGTTTGGATCCAGATGTCCGAGGCCGCCGCCAGTAACCCCAGCTGCACCGACGCTGTGAATAAAAGACCAAACAACGCATACCTGCGTAAGTGCACAACACTGATGAAGAAGTCTTGAAAGTTTGGAAAATGCTTATTTTTCAATGTGAGGATGCTTGAATTCGAATATAGTCCTTGAAAAATGCTTGATTTTCAACATAATCTGGTGTTTCATCAACACAATCACTCATGTAAACCAAAAATCAAACTATTTGAAATGAAAGCCGTTTGTTGTCTCCTGGCATCCCACACGGGACAAAACATACAAACACAGTTAAAATGAAAAGCTGGTAAAACATACATTGATTGCTGTGTGTATCAAGGAGTTCTATAAACTTTTTTTTTTCACAATTGTATTTATTCATTTGTAATAAAAAAAACAACCTGTAAATCTGCTTCAAAACCAAAAACAGAAAAAACTTTCACTTCTGCTTCCCGTCTAAAAAAAACCCAATAAAACTATGTGATTTACGTTTTTGTTTTCAAAGGAAATAACAAACTGCACACGGTACTTTTCATTCTTCCCAAAGGAACAATGATAAAAGGAATTGCCAAAAAAACAAAATTGGACTGTTTTTGATTGTTTTTTTTCTGGTTTTGGTTTTGAACCAAATAACAGATCCTTGTTTTTAAATTAAAAATGAATGACGGATTACCTGATGATACACAAACCTGTGATGATAAAGGCTTTGAGAGTCTGGAAAGTTTTGGTTTCGATACGTTGAAATGTACTTGAATTCTACTCTGAAAAAAGCTGTACGAACCCTGAATACAGGATGATGACATTCAATAATCAGTTTTGAATAACGGACTTGAGAGTGAACATGATTTGGCGAGACACAGTGACGGTAAAGGAACCCGTGTCCACGCCGATCCTTTGATCCACTCTCTGCTTAATTGAGTCAGCAAAGAGGAGAATCACTCGGCTTGTCCACATCTACCGAGCAGTAATACTCATCCGTCTCCTGGGACATGATGTGTATTGATCAGATAAGACATGCTTTCTTGAAAAGGGATAAAAGAAAAGCTTTTCTGTTTTGTTTTGAAGGCCCTGGCTCCGCGCGTGGAGGATTGTGGGTAATACATTAGGGAGTGTGGAAGGATTAGGGCGTAATGGGATTTTGAAAGCGTCTCTCTCCATAATGCACACTCTACTTAACAATATTGCAGATTATGTTGTAGATCAGACTTTTAAGGCCAAGTAGCCATTATCCAAGCAGATATATGGTCAGTGTGACGGCACCCCTCACGGTATGATGAGCTTCCATTAGCTCCGCACACCAGTGATTATACAAACTCCCCACAGGACTTGCTCAGCTTAAGTAATGGTCTGGTCAGCAGCACAGGACAGGTTACAGTTGCCCTGCTAGGGAATTTCAAAGTTTACTTCAGAGCCTGGGATTGATCGGCCGCGGGGCTTCGTGAGGTCATTTGACGGAGGCGGTATTCCTCAAGGAAATGTTTCTTTGCAGCTACTATCAGATCCACCCTTTAATCATGTTAGTACTGTATTCTGCTTTGTACCGCAAACCACAAGTCACCTGCTGAGGCCTCAATTCTCACTAAGAAATCCAGAATATCGACTGCTATCAAGTGTTCGTTCGACTTCAGCAGACACGTCGCTGACCTGAACGTGGTTGTTCTGAAACGCCTCCGTTGCTTTTTCTATTTATTCTGACGGTAACTAATAGAGCGAGCAATGGCCGTTGTATTGCAGAGATCTTTTAGTGTTGTTTCACATCATGTGCTGAGAGCTTTATGGTGTTTTTATGAGTGGGCAGCAGAGATGCCGGGACTTTTTCCGAGGCGATTAAGTGACCACTCTTTGTTCAGAGTGCGTGTCGTAGTGTGGATTCAAGCTCGGGTTAAAATAGCTTCTTTTTGTTTGTTTTTCCAGTGAAGACAAACACGGCGCGTACTGCCCCCCATATTTTCCTGTGCTTTGACGCAAGGAGACCATACTCGTATCTCCCCAGCCCTGTGTGTTATAGTTTTATAATCAGTAGCACAGCTGTAAAATGTCTCACTGATGTTTCAGTGCTGCTGGTGCTGATGTGCGTGCGAGCAGAAATGCAGCACACCTGCATTTTTGTTTGCCAAAAAGAAGGTAAAAAGTAGGGATGCACGATAGGGATATTTTTTTTTCAGCCAATAACAAATAACCAATAATTTCACTTTTTTTTGTATTTTAAAAAGTTCATAACCTGTAGTTTATGCACACCTGAGGGTAGAAAAGGCTAAGATAATGGTTTAATATTCCATAGCTCTGACCACGGCTGCACAATATATCTTTTTTTTTATCGTCATCGCAATATCAACTTTTGCAATAAACACATCGTGAAAGACTGCGACACATCGCGAACGACACTCAGGGATTTTTTGAGTTAGATGAAAGAAAGTATTGGTAAAAAACTGCTCTTTAAAATCATTCTTCTTTTTTTTTTAAATGGTGCCTTTTGTGTTCAATTCAATGTTCAATTTGTTCAATAAAAATAATGTTAAATAACTTCCTTTCAATTTTCTTTAATTCAACAAGCCATTTGTTGTATTTTAGCAGAATACTCAAAGCAGCAGAAAGGCAGAACTGATATGATGAATGTTTATTTATCACGTTATCGCATATCGCATATTTTCCTCATATATATCGTGCAGCCCTAGCTCT
>JAOVVB010080722.1:0-13665 GCA_028570985.1 Heterobranchus longifilis
ACATTATGATGATACAGTAACACATTATAATGATAAAGTAACACATTATGATGATACAGTAACACATTATAATGATAAAGTAACACATTATGATGATACAGTAACACATTATAATGATAAAGTAACACATTATGATGATACAGTAACACATTATAATGATATAGTAACACATAATGATACAATAACACATTATAAACAGTAACACATTATAATGATACAGTAACACATTATAGGGTAATGAATCCCAGATATTGTCCTGCAGGGACTCAAATGTTACAACAGACTTTTGACACAACAGACATTTTCACTTTCACTTTGTCCCATAGGCCTTTTTCACAGAAGACATTTTGGCATGTCACAGTAAACAGAGGTGTAAAAACTAAAATGAATGATGACTGCTTCGATATCAGGGTCCTGGTATCGTGCATGTTTGCTCATTTTCACCAGAACACTTATAGAACAGAGCTATCGTTAATGCTATTAGTAACACCTGCCGTTTTCCTGTGACGACAAGCCAACATGTCTGAAAAAGGTCTATTGTGGGACGTTTGAGTGCACTATGTAGTGACACTCAAACAAAATTGCAGAAGGTAAATGTAGTGCAGTAGATAGTAAAAAGGGTGTGATTTTAGAGACAGCCTGAGGGAGCTTTTTCACTGCAGACATTTTGAGTCATCTTAGAAGGAAAAGCACAGGTGTAGCTAATGACATTAACAATGCCTCTGTTCTGTTCCAGTGAGAGTAACAGAGAAAACATTGTTCTTTACAAGTCAACACTCTTTGAAAAATGTCTATTTGCCAGAATAATGAAAAAGAAAAACATCAAAATGGTCTGGTGGTGTACACTGTGGGGATTTAGGCATTTTTAATGTATAAACTAGTTTTTAATAATCCTTCACATACAACCCACTTAGTGTATCAGGCTTTTACTACATACTGACAAATACTCACCATACACGACGGGTCTCAAGCTAAATATATTCCACGTTTTAACAACAAACGCTGGGCAGAAAAGCTGATATAAAATAGTCAAATCTTTTATATCCTGAAGGTCATACAATGTTTGAAACATTAAAATGTATTCAAATTCAAATCTACAGGATAACCAAAATAACAATATGCATACCATCAGTAATAATATATTCAGTTTAGTTTGTATTTAATAGTAATATTTGAATAAGTGAGTCGTGTTGAAGGAGTAATGAAGGGCAGTAAAATAGGTATAATAAGTACCATATTGTATAATCCATTTTTCTCCATATTTTATTTTGTGTTTCATTGTATTCTGATTGCATTTGATGAAATGTTAAATGCAGTAGAACTGGATCAGGTTGCATTCTCTTTGCATCACGTGGTATCATATAACATGACATGGTGATATAACGTCATTTCAATCCAGTTCATACCTTTTATATCAAATTCATTTAAATCTGGTCTCCGGCCTGAAAAACACGCTACTGCTGTGAATGACGTATCCCTCCCTCGAGGTGAGTTTCATTAATCTAGGCCTGAAGAATAAACAGTCCTCTGCTTTGAAGGACACAGGAAAGTCCAGGTTGGATGCTTCATGTCTGTCGGCTGTTACTCACAGTGGAACAGCTGGCTGCATTACATTATCACACAGATGGACATGTTCCTTTGGCCCATAACTTCTGGATAATGTATCCTCCTCTTGTTGAGCTTCACTGCTGTTTTACCCTCCTGTCACACGCTCAATTAGCTGCCCTGGAATTCATCTTAGGCTGGATTTTATTAACGTAATTCAATGTATCATCAGTAAAAGAAATCAGCTGCTCAGCTGCTTGTACACACACACACACACACACACACACACACACACACACACACACACACACACACACACACACACACACGCATGGATCAGACTGTGAGGTTAACAACATGGCCGCCATCTTCTTACCATAAATTATATCTTCCAGCTCATCCTCAGAGATCATCATTTGCCCACCATCAGTTTGTCCTGTGAAATGTGCTGCAGATGATGACTAAAACGTCCTGGAGGAGTTGACAATATGCAAATGAGAGGTCAAGGTTGTGGAAGTCAAAGTTGATGTAATTTTGCATCTTGGCAGCTCTACTGTCGGATGAGTCAGGTTAGTGTTTTATTCTGTTTCCCTTCCCTTCTGGGAGCACATGACTGACAGTGTTTCCTTTCCTAACACTACAGACATGAGGAGCTGCGTGACGACATACACACATACATGGCCCAGGAAAAGAAAGGGACAGAAAATAAAAACTTGCACGTACACTTTAAAGTAAGATGGAGGATTGGATCATTCTGGTATATAGATTTTTTTTTAAAGCAATGATGCAATTTCCTGTAATGTAATTCAATCTAAATTCAGACACATTCAACTGCACTTAATGTTGCTGTGGCTCTCTAATGTAACACTATTAGCTACAGTGTATTTATTTAAAGGCATATAATATCTATTATACTGCAGCTGTTGTATTGACTATTCTAATATTTCATGACCTATAATGTAATGTCACTGATTTGAATCAACTGTCTTATAAGATATTTTCTAAGAGTGTTTTATATCTTTATTTTCTTTTTTTATTTATGTATGCACCTTTTAGCTGGGAGTTTCTGCAAAATTCCGTTATGCTTACATAATGACAATAAAGAATCTTGAGTTTTGAATCTTGAATCTTGAATCTATAAATGACATCTGTCATTCAGGTTAAATTTGTTTTTATCCTGAAGAAATCAAAATGTCATTTCATGAACAAAGGAAAGGTGGCTGTCCCCCCCGTCTTTCAAGATCCCTCTTAACTTACTGCAGGTCTTCACAATCATTAACCAAATCTTAAACCACAATAAACTGCCACATGCAGTTACTGTAGAAAAAAATAAATCAATAAATAATGTTATTGTCCTTGAAGGGGGGGAGGATGCCATGTGAGAGGCGCGCTGGATGGCAGGCTTTATACCTACACTGTTTATCCAGTAATCCAGACTAGCTTAGCATGAAGACTGGAAACAAGACTCACCTGTGGTCCAGCAGTCCATTGTTCTGTAGTCTGAAAAATGTACCGTTATCGACTCGTTATACCGAAAACAAAAGCCCACTGCTCTGAAGTCTGAAAGTCCAGTGACACGATTTCATGAAATCAGAGTTCTGAAACATTTAACAGAAGAAATGAGTGAATTGTGAAAAGTCTGTTTGATAAGTTAATTTACACTTAAAATGATAAAGTCTTGTGTGTGTCGGAGGAAACACACATTAACATATTGTTGACTTTATTGTTTGATGGTGTGATAACGCTGTGGTTAAGGTCTGGTTAGGTTTAGGCACAAAAACCACATGGTTAGAGAAAGATTGTGGTTTGGGTTAAAATGATCTCTTGGTCACTTTAAATGAGTTTTTAGTTTTTCTTTTGTGCGTTTGTGTGTTCATGCTGTTTGGCTAACGTGATGGAAAACAAACGGACCTTTTTCACGGACGACATGTTGACTTGTTGTAGCAGGAAAAGCGCAGGTGAAACACACGTCATTAACAATGGCTGCGTGTGTCAGTACGTCACGCCACTTGATGTCATCAAGTACGACAACAAGACTGCTGTGGAAAAAAAGGTCTGTTAGCCATATGGTGACTTATCTGCACACTTCTGTTACCTTGACAATTAAAGGATGTTAAAAATAGAATTTACAGTGAAAGAAATAACTAAAAGACTGAGTACAGATGTTCATTTAAAAAAAAAAAAAAACGCACCACAAACGTGTCTTAATCAGTAATGAAATCTCTGGAGAAACATGAGCGGTGCCATTATCTGCGTGAAAGAATTTCATTGATCTCTCTGTGCATTATAAGACTAAAAATATCTTCCACATATCCCATCCTTTTCTCTGAAGTTCTTTTCTAGTTTCTCCATATCTCTCACACCCCTGTGTAACTATCTCTTGGTATCTCTCAGTTTCTTACGCTCCTCATCTCCTCCAGAACTGGACTACAGCTGTAAAGAAAAGACAAAAGGGTGACACTGACAAATGGACGTACTTTGTGGCGCTCTCGTGTGCTGGCTGCAGGTGATTACACTGTGTGGGCTTCTGACCGCGGCTGTGCCTAATCAAGCTTCAGAAGAACGACAGCTTTTTCTCTGAAGAACAACTTATTTCAAATGTGATTTTAGTAGCGATTCTTTCAAATAATATTGGTGTATCGTTCTGAATTGTAGCAGTAGTTCTGTAAAGCACTGCCTGCGTACAACTGTCGATCATTTGACATTTGCATTTACAGTGTTGAGCTTCAGGCTGCATTCTCACATTTAACCAGAAATTAACTGCTCTCTGAAGTAACACAGATGGTGCAAATAAAAAAAATAAAAAACATAAACGTGGCATTAAAGTTTTTGGCAGGTGACATGTTTTTGAGGGATTATTTTCTGCCACATTTCTTCCTGTGGGCGTTGAATGACTGACAGTAAGTAGAGCATAACTGATCTCAAAACACTCATCTCCGACACCGTGAAATCACACAAAAAAACTTTGACAAAGTAAAACCGTCATGTTTAGTGCAAAGGATTACAGTATCTTCTGAAAGTATCTGTGGGTGTTTTTCACAGCGAGCAGCAAAAGGCAAAAATGTCGCTGTGACTCAGTCTCAGATGTGCAGCGGTGAGGACGTCGCTCAGAACTCTGATTCAAAACCACGAAAAATATTCACCATTTCAGTTAATGCCATAGATGAAATACCTGTCGTATCATTTTAGGGATATTTTTTACATGTTTTAAAATGCAATAATGCTCTGCAGTTATCTCTGGGGTTGAGTGTCAGTTAGTCATTGATTGTCATTTTGCAAGAGCACTGGCAGTTAAATATTTGTCAAATGTGCTTGATGGTGTATTGAGGGATGTTTGTAACACTTAGAGAGGAACTCCAGCAAATATACACATCAAAGTCTGTCAGGCCTTGGGGAGTATTACCTGATATTTAAAAAGAAGATGTGTGGCTCCAGTGGGAGCTGTGCAAAGGTGATTTAGTGCCTCAAGTAAAGTCAGATGAGGTAACACTGGTTGGGGTTGAAAACTACAAAAAATCTGGAGATGTGGAGTTAGAAAGAAGTGAGATCAGCAGACTTCTCCTGCTCCTCATCTCTGCTTGCAGCTACATTAGTCACTGCGAGTACAACACGTTTAAATCTCTGGCCAAACTGCCCGTGGTCACGTTGCATTGTGGGTTTTGACAAAGAAGAAGAACGCATGGAATAATAAAGATGGTATCTCTGGTTTGGATGCGTCGGTTTTGACCCTTCTTTTTTTCTTCTGTCCGTCGTGACAACAACAATGTTACAGAAGTGCCATGCTAAATCTGGAGTACTCTTTTCAGAGGTTATAGTATTTTGACAGTGGTTGTACTGGTGATCACCCTGAATACCACCATGGGAGCAAAAACACATCTGCAAATGTTTTTCACATTGAATGCAGCTTTTTTTTCTTCTTAAATACGAGCATCGATTGGTTTCTGAGCAGCCACTTTGGATGACACGTTTCTCATTTTGTACATTTTGATTAAACACGACGTTTGCCAAACCTTTCCCCAAGAGTATGTTATTTCTCTAGATTTTTAGATTATAATTCTCAACACAAAATGCAAAAAAAGTATTATGGCTGGATATCGTTTAAAGAATTACTATACCAGTACTCCTAAAGTGATACTGATACAATAGAGTACTTCATATCTGAGCAGCCGACTCGTGAAAAACAATGTGCTCGACTGTATTACTGTAGCTGCTGCAGCAGTCATCGGCCAATCACACGTCACAATAAATCGCAGAATGCTTGTGATGACTGGTCGATGATGAACAGTCATTATTTGTAGCTCTGGGTACAAAAAGTTTTGAAGTTTTGATACTACTTGGTATCAATACCTGAAAGTTAGAGTAGCTATATACCAGCCCGAGTTAGTATAAATAGTAGTTGATCGGTTAGTTCTAATTACTTTAATCACCTGATAATAAACACTAAAGTTGTGCTGTGTGTTAAAGGGATGCTTACTGGACAATTGTTCAAAATGACCCAGATGTTTAAACACATTTGCACATACTTTATGCACATTGAAGAAAAGTAGACTTTTGTACAATATCTCACTAAATATATTTACATGACATACAATTCGCCATCAGTGCAATACATAGGAATGTTGCATATTTACCAAATGTTAGACTCTTTCCTTTATGAAGAAAAATAATTCCAATGACAGAAGCTGATTTAACTAATGTGTAAAGTAACATGTGCAACTTTCATACTGGTTAACAGCTTCACAGGAAATAAAAAAAATAAAATCTTAGTACCACCCTATCAATAATTAAATATTAAGCATTGAAAAAGTAATAGATCACATGTACATATTTATCGTCATACATGTAATGGATTGCTTTTGTACAAATATTTTATATAACTTTGGCAGTTTATCAGGAACAAAGTTATCGGAAAAATATGAAACAATAATATCAAACTGTCAGCAATGTCATGTAAGCTTGCCTTCCAAAGCTCATGTTCACAGTGGTCATTCAGAAAGGCTGGAAGCTGATGGCCAAAAACAACAAACAAAAAGCCAAATAAAGAGGAAACATTTCCATCCTTTCTGCTAAGACTGTTAGCACTGGAGGCTGTCGTCATTGTTGTCATGGTTATAAAATTACAAACACCTATGAAGGTTTACATAGCAGTCATCGCCATTTAAAAAAACATGGTCTATTTTCAGGTCGACTTAAAATACAAACAGTTTGAAGGCAAGGGGACAGGACCCTGCTCGGTGGTCACTGTGGAATCATGGGAGAGACATGACCGAGAAGAGGACATGCACAACAGTGCCGTGTGGAAGAACGTGAAGCCAAAAAACGAGGGTGCAAAATGAAAGACTTTGCAACAATCAAAACGCCACACTGTCAGAAAATGACTTACACCGGACAAAATAATCGAGCAAATTTCAAACATACTAAGTTCACCATAATTCATATACGTTGGTTTTGTTCTTTTTTTTTCACTGGTTTGGCACTTTATTGGAACAAATCTCTGTTCAAAAAGACTAGATGTTGTACAAAAGGTATTTCATGTCTCGTTAACATAACTCGTAGAATATAGTACTTAATAGTAAGCATACGGTAAGTAAACACTTGTACATACTGTAGTTTTAAAATGAACATTCCAACAGATGTTTTACGCACATGCACAAAAACAAACAAACAAACAAACACAACTCTCTCTCTCTCTCGCTCTCTCGCTGCCTCGCCACATCTGGGCCTCCTGCGCTTCTCTTTGGACAATCTCATTCTCCAGCTTCTAACCAGAAAGAACATCTGTTGCTACTGCTCTTTCTCCTTCTCCGTTATCTCTCACGTAAGACAACACAACTCTTTTAATACTGCATTTTTTTGCTGCACATTATGATACTTCCTCCGTCGAGCGTGTGTCTGTCTTGAGACGCACAAACTCTTTGGCCACCTCGTCGTTGGTCCTTTGAGAGAGTATCCTCATGATGGTGAGGCCAGTTTCGTCCATGGAGACGCTCTTCACCAGCGGGTAGCAGGAGGAGCAGCTGCCCGTGTCCGCCAGCTCTCTGAGCTGGATGACCGTCATGCCGATGATGCGGTCCTCGCGGGCAAAGCAGTAGTCCTTTACTGAGACGTGCAGCTCGTAAGCCTCCGGACCATGTTCATTACTTAGAACACTGCGAGAAACGACACGGAGAGATCAGACTTCTGATATGTTCACGTCAGTCAAAATCAGTCATGTTTTTGGCAGATGATATTTGCACCCACTTGTGTTAAATACACCTAATCAATCTCAGCCTTCTCAAACAAAACACAAAACACATCCTCTGAATACTAAATTAATGTTCTTGTTTTATCAAATGATTTTAGAAAGTATGGTATGGTACGCTGTCAGTGCAGCTAAAGTCACACGTCTCACCCAAACAACCATGAAGATTATAGGAAATAAACCTCCAGCCTCTGTATGAATATCTACAGTCATATATTGCACATTCCTGTCAGTATTCCCTAAATTATGCAGCTTCATAAAGAACGTACTGTTTACATATACCTACTGTTTTTATCTGTTACCTATTGTTTTTATTTGTTTATATATACTTTAGTGTTTTTGTGTTCTTGTTATGCACCGTATCACCAAGACAAATTCCTTGTATGTAAAAAACATACTTGGCAATAAAACGATTGTGATTCTGATTCTGATGAAACGTCTGTGCTCAGGGAGGCACAGAAGATTCTCCACACACAATCTGAGTTGTTGCCTTCAGGCCGACGGCTCAGTGTCAAAACTAAAACTGTACAAAAATCATTCATTCCCTCCTCCATCAAAATATTAAACAGTAGCAAGTAGGCCTAGTCGTATTATTTATGATCTTATTGAAGACTAAGATTATTTATGACCTGGTCATATTATACCTAGTTTGACTATTTTGAAACCGTTGTTTGTTGTCTTTTACTATTTTTAATAACTACTGTCTCACACTCAACATGTTAATTTAAGCACTTTTATGCATGAGTATATGTATGTATATGTATAGATCATACATACATATACTCATGCATAAAAGTGCATGAGTATATGTATGTATACATATACTCATGCACGTTTATGCATGAGTATATGTATGTATGATCTATGTTCTGTGTGTGTATGTGCATTGTAATGTAAATATGTTTTGTGATGCAGTGGTTTGGAGCCCGAGACAAATTTCCCTCTTCGGGACAACAAAGTATATTTTATCTTATTATCTTATCTGCAAAAATAATCAGTCAGCCAAGTATACAAATTGTTTTCTCACGGGACACAAACCCACTCCTGCCTGCATGAATACTATCAGGAGGCCGGTATATAGTATATAGTACTATTCTCTCCCGGGTGCAAATAGACTCCCCTAATGTTTGTTATACTATACTGTAGTACTTCAGTATTTAAAAGGATGCATGGATAATAAAACTGTAGGGTCAAATAAGTCACTTAAATATACATACTTGACTTTGATGTGCTTTTGGTATTATTGTTCAAATGTAATGAAAAACCCAGTGTCATTCTGAAGAACTGTATGTGAGTGCACACTATTGCTTTTAGGACACTGACATTCAGCTTTGTTTGCAGTGAATATAAGGTGTCAGTAAGAGGCGCTGGCTGACATTTCCCCATGCAGCGAAAAGCCACCGTTTTATATGTGCGGCTGTGATGAGACAATTCACTCTTCACTGTTTTGCAAGTGAAATTCCAAGTTTCTAGTTTCTATTCAAATGAGCCATTATTCTGCACCAGCTTTTTGTTTTAGGTTGTTTCCCAATTATCCCCAGGAACTTTAATGACATTCTTAAAATTCAAATGACAATGGCAGGAGTAAATCTATGTGCAGACAGCTCCGAGCCGGCACTGATCACACTCGTGTTGCTATAACTCAGTCTGAGATCACTTTAGCTGTGTGACTTTAGTTGGCGGGGCTCAGAACGACAGTGTCACAGAGGGGACAAGCCTCTACTGTAGATTGCTACAGCAGTCACTTGACTTTCTTCAGTACAGTTTCAATGCAACGAGCAGAAGTGCTGCTGAAGCAATTGCATTCCATTAACTGCTTAGAACAAGTGGAAGGACTTTGGGCAGTATTTTGTGTAACATAGGTTGCTGGAGGCTCTTTTGTAGCGTGCAGATAGCAAACTGAATCTCTATTTAGGCTGTATGTAGGCAGATAAAATGCTGATAATGTAGTGCTTTAAAAAACTTCTCTCCACCGCTGTAACTAACAGGAAGGAAGAAGCACGGTTACTCACTATTGGAATGTTTCATTGTACTTTGGTGACCAATTGTTATTCTTGGTCTTGGTGCTGAATTTGCGCTTCTTGTCAGCCAGGTGTGGTCCCACGGCGTTGACCTCTACAAACGGCCGGAACATGGCGTTGGTTTGCCAGATGAGGTTGTTCACTGCAACCACTGGGAAATACAGAGAAAATAATAATCAGCGTCATTGTGTATATATTTTAAGATATCAAACACGAATGCTGTTTAAATGTATTCCTGGAACCATTCCCCCCCCCCCCGACAGATAAATGCAGAAAATGTCATATTATGCTGAGATACTGTCACGCCGAGAACAATAGAATTTGATAGCAGAAACATTTCCACACATCTGGAATATTAATGGTAAACCTCTTTGGATGTCAGTGCCTATGAGTCAAACTGCAGGAATGTATTTGCAGACCATTTTGCACATAGGAAATTAAATCCACCATAACAGAGATACTGCATTTTGTTTTGTGATTGCCAAAGGCATTTCTGGGAAATGTAGAAAATAAATTAAAAAAAAAAACACTGTAATTATAGAAACATCTATACATGATTGCCATGGTAACCTAACTGGCAATCACGTTGTCATGTTACTGCTGCCGGCTGATTATAGCTGATTGCCAGCTGTAGTGCATATGGTGCGACGTCAGGAGGTGGGACAGAAATCACTGCAGCTGTGGGGGAGATGAGTCTGATTTTTGTTGCTGACATTTAGCCAAATTAGTGTGAAATTATTAAAATGGACTTCAAAAAACCAGCAGCGCCTGTTTAAGCCGAATCTGGTCATTTGTCTCCAACTCGCATAAAGACACAAACTCAAAACAAAGCATTAAAAATTAATGAGCATGTGTTAAGTGCATCAGTGAGTTGGAATGTGAACACGTAAATGTAATTATTTGTTCTTTGATTAAGATTAAGTTGTTGTACCTTGCATATATACACTCCCAGTTAGTAAAACAAGAGTCTACAACCATGCTCTGAGACTATACTCATGCACATTTTGTCGACTAATTGATTCGATGATTTGAAAAAATTATGCAATTTCACATCATTTTTGATGACGTTATTACCGTGTACAAAAATGTGGAAAAGCAAGAACCGATAATAAACAACATCCACAAAGGATTGGGTCCTGGTAGGTAAACTTTATATATTGTGTCATACCAGATATGTACTCATAAGTTTCTTGTAAATATGTCATTCAGCATGAAAAAAGCATAAAAATGATTAATCCACTAAATAAATCTCAGTCGACTAAGACCAAACAACCAAAGAGGGGGCAGCCCTACAACATGCTGATGTTCAGAAGGCAGCGTTCACCACTTTCACCATTTTAGTTTTGCGTGTTAGCATGCTAACATTTGCTAAATAGCACTAAGTACAAAATACAGCAGAGGCTGATGGGTATCCCATTAGTTTTGCAGGTTTCTGTCATTAACCAAAGTATTGGACAACATTTAATTCTGTTGTGGTGTTGGTGCTAGATGGATCACCAAAGTCATCAGGATTCATCCTCTGATGAGTGTGTCTGTAGAAAAGATTGTGCTAATCCATCAAGTAGATGTCGAGTTATTTGACTGGATGAGTGAAAACCTCGACGCCGAGTCAGGATTCTCTTGGCACCATGAATATTTGTATTGTTATCTTATTTATTTTGTGGCAATCCATCCATTAGTTGTCAAGAAAAATTTCAACCAGTTGGTGGTACTAGAGGAAAAGTCAGGTGATCGCCCTCTGTACAAAACTTCATAGCAATCCATCAAAGAGTTGTTGAAATATTTCAGTCTGGACCAGAGTGCTGGACCAAGCCACAGATTGACATTTCCATCCTCAAAAACACATTTCAGATCTACAAATCAGAAGTGACTTTTTAATAGCATCTGCAAGAATAGAAAATAAACCTACAGTACAACACCAGTTGTGGTTTTCTGTATAATGACTTTAATTACGTCATCAGTAATCTTTAAATAATTTCCTTATTTTCTGCTGATCATGGCCCAGCAGCGCTATTGCACACATGAGAAGACCACCACGAGCTTTCCATGGTGAGTCTTTGAACATTTGCAGTTGTGACAACATTTGAACAGAAATGACAATAAACAGGTGTGTGTATTGGAAAAGCTCACCCTTCACGCTGACTTTGTGCTCTCCAGTGCCAGGGTGAGAGATGAGATTCACTTGCATCGACACCTCCCCCACGGATCCGTTGGATGACTGACCTGGACAAACACCAAAACAACAACAGGAGAATTGGAAAGAGGCATAATGCAAATCAGAGAGAGAGAGAGAGAGAGAGAGAGAGAGAGAGAGAGAGAGAGAGGGAGAGAGAGAGGGGACGAAAGGACAGAATCCAAAACTGAGGGTGCAGCTTTTTTTGTGGATGGGGATCCAGAAATTGATCCAAAAAGCGGAGTATAAACACCTCTCTGTGTGTCAAAGCTACTAAACCCAAGAAAAACACGAGGGGAGTAGAGTACTCTATTTCACCCGTATGGCAGCCCAGTAGTACGCACAGCCAGGGTTTCCTTTAGCTTGAGGCAGAACAAGATCAAAAACAAGAAATGAAAAAAAAGAAACATGAAATAATCTGCCTGGGTTGAAGGCCTTGCAGAAGGCAGATGGTGTGAAGGGATGCAATAAATAAATGATGCTCTGCACAATGAAATCATCAAACTGTTCAACTCGACAGAAATACAAACAAAACATTTGATTTGACTGCATGTAAATAACTCAAGTGGAAAGCAAAACAACATATACGAAAGGAGACAGAGAGGCGACAAAATGCACAAAAACAAGAGTGTGGGACATCCCCTTTTGGGCATCACACCCTGCATTACAGTTTCCACCACATGGGGACATGTCGCTGCCAGTAAACAATTACAACTGATTGCTGACCATGTGTCTCACTTTGCCTGATGCAGGGAGTCCTGCCTCGTGTTTCATCCAGCCCGGGACAAACAGATGTTAAACACTGGAAGGCAAGTGTCGGTGTGGTTGATGAAGGAGCATGTTGATCCAATAGTTAATCAATATGTGCCAAACATGCAGTGCCTATTATAGCTGGTAATGAAGAAACAAGCCTCCTGATTTATTGTAATGATGCCCTGAGAGGCAGAAAAGCATTGCTGGTGCACAATTAAACCCGGGACTTGTGGGAAATTAACGGAGCAATGCCACAACACATTTACTTCAGCTATGGGCTGAAATCATAATAAATAAATAGATTCTGTGATGTTTTCTGACTGCAGTCACAGAGACGCTGACAGTCAGTGCCTTCATGAAATAATAAAGACACATGTATGGACAGTGAGGGACATAAAGACACACATATGGACAGTGTGAGGGACATAAATACACATATGGACAGTGTGAGGGACATAAAGACACACATATGGACAGTGTGAGGGACATAAAGACACACGTATGGACAGTGTGAGGGACATAAATACATGTATGGACAGTGTGAGGGACATAAATACATGTATGGACAGTGTGAGGGACATAAATACATGTATGGACAGTGTGCAGGACATAAAGACACACGTATGGACAGTGAGGGACATAAAGACACACGTATGGACAGTGTGAGGGACATAAATACACATGTATGGACAGTGTGAGGGACATAAAGACACACATATGGACAGTGTGAGGGACATAAATACATGTATGGACAGTGTGAGGGACATAAATGCATGTATGGACAGTGTGAGGGACATAAATACATGTATAGACAGTGTGAGGGACATAAATACATGTATAGACAGTGTGAGGGACATAAATACATGTATGGACAGTGTGAGGGACATAAATACACACGTATGGACAGTGTGAGGGACATAAATACACATGTG
>JAOVVB010080751.1:0-13664 GCA_028570985.1 Heterobranchus longifilis
AGGGGAGAAAGAGGACATAAGACGGGAGGAAAGGAGAGGGGGGAAAGAGGAAAATGTGTGGAATCACTAAGGAAGAGGAAAGTAGAGCTGCAGTGAGGAGGTGTAGAGTAAATAAGAATGGAGAGGAGAGGAGCGATGTGCTGCTGTGATCACCAGCTGTGCCAGGCCACATCTGAAGTAGAGCAAGAGACTGGAGATTAATAAAAGGAGACATGCCGCTCCTGTACCACGCACGCACGCACGCAGGCACGCACGCACGCACGCACTCATTCTTCATGTACACATGATAAATGAGCTTAAAAGGTCAATCACTTATGTTTTTAGTGTCCTGTCAGGCTCTTTTGAATAGAAGGCTTGTACTGTAGGGAGCAGATGAGTTGTTTGTGTGGATCAGGTGGGCAACAGATGGGAGAGTGGGTGAGAGCAGAGGAGTTGCCAGACTGGTAGTAGCTGTCACTTACTGAGTGTAAAAACATACCAGCAATATCCGTCTGAACGGGTGATTTAATCTTTTCTACTGAGCCATATGCAGGCAAAGATTATTTGACATATTATGATTGACTTAGGTTGGCTTTCTAGAACATGACATGCTCATACTGTCGGTCTGAATATACCTGTATTCACCATCTGTCACCCTGTCTCTTTAAGACCCCCTCCTTAAAAAAAACCAGTCTGCTCTGATTGGTCTTCCGCATCTGTGACATCACAACTTTACGGATGTCCTGACGGCTCGTTTAAAGGCACGGTTTTTTCAATACGGGCTGTGTGCATTTCTCCGTGGATTTGACAGGAAGTATGAGGAAAAAAGACATAATGTGTAAACTTTTATCAACAGCATATATCCTATTTTTTACCAGCGTTAAGGAAAACAAAGAAAGAATGTTCAAATCCCAGTGGTGGGAGCTTAATTCATTGTACAATAAGCTTAAAAATAATATTACCCCCCATCCACCACAATCTTTGTCACAGCTCTAAAATGATTAGTGAGGATTTGGGTCAAAGAAGCCATTAAAGAGCTCCTCTTATCACACCAAACATCCAATTGGTTCAAGGCACCGGCATCACATGACGGGTGCGAGCCAACCAGCCTTAACAATGATTATTAAAGATGTTTTTACAGGGCATAATTGATTCTGTCAGCTATGGATGGGTTTTTTTTTTTTTTCTGTGGAGGACTTTATATGTGAGGATAAAAACTGGTTATATTTTTTAGCTTCTTTCCTCATAGGTAGACATTTTTACCCCCAGCCAGAGAGATTAGTTTGATGGGAAATTTATCTTGGAGCCTTTACACATGATTTGTAGAGTGTGTAATTATGTATTGCTTTTTGAGGCATTTCATTGGCCCCAAGCTGATAAAGATCACACTACACCTACGCAGGGACCCCTAATGCTCCCCTGGTGTCATTTCTATCATGTCTGCAGAATATTCTGGCACATTTCACCATGTGTATTGAGCAGCATTTGTAAATTCATAGTCTTCTGGTGGCATTTTGGGGAACTGGGCTCAGTTATTCAGGGGATGCTTTATATTGAGCGTCTGCTAATCGTCAATTTGCGTATGATGTGGGAAAAAGCGTCTCCAGTTCAATGGAAGCCTGCATGTGTCCTCCATACTACTCGTCTGACCCCAGAGAAAAGGCCTTTCCGAGGCCAGCCGGCCTTCAATAAGTGCCCTCTGGTGAAAGAATGTCTTTGTAGAAAAAGATAAACTGTCCAGTGAGCAGATGAGGAGGATGGAGAACAGAAGCAGTGTGGAAAAGTCATCTATCAGTTTAAGCTGTGTCTGTTAACTGATAAACCAATTAAAGGCAGACAGATCTCCATCTTTAAGAGAGAAAGAGAGACTCTTGTAACATCTGTCTTGTTAAACAGGCTTTGTTTATTCCTTTTAATTGTATTTAAACTGTATAATCCACATGCTCACACTGTGTGGTGCAGTCAATGGAAACCCCCATATGATATACTCTTCCTCATATGTACATGGAATATATACAGTGCTGCTCCAAAGTTATGTAAAGAGGTGAAATGTACTGCACACGCATTGCGTGTGTACTGTACTTACACTTACAATCTAAAGATAGACCTAGATTGTGACATTGTATAACACACCACTGGCATGGTGTATTAGATCTATTACCTTAAGATTTTGACAGCCAAAATGACTTAATATTTACTGCAAAATTATACCCTGTCATTACCAGACTAATTCACAAAAGCGCTTTCGTCTGGTAATGAAACAACGTATTGCGCAACACAAGTTGTGTCTGTTTTCAAGCAGGAAACAAAAAAGGCAACCTGGTTACAAACTTTATCAAATTACAGCTAAAATGACAGTAAAATGATTTTCTGAAAATATTTGAGGCGGGAAATGCAATACAGTAACAGAATCTTGATTCATATTTGATCAGCACTTCCTAGCAGTTTGATCGGAGTTTCGTGAGCTCGGTACGTTGCGCCGTTCCGTAACTACATTCTAGCATGACGCTCCTCTGGCAGTCATCGTCTTAAAGCCAGCCAATATGAGATAAACGGTTGTGATTGGTCCGCCAAGGGCCAGGCCAGCTGGAAATCTATCTGAACGTGGAGGGGCCAGATGCAAAGGAAACATGAGCTCGGCAGATTTGTCTGGTTTGCAAGCTCGCAGAATTACAGCAAACAATTTTGGTTCATTGATTTGAAAGCCAGTTTCACGATAATTTGCCCTATAGTTGTAAACAGCACATAAACCCGATGCAATCCAGGCTGTGAGTACTTTGACTTACTAAGAATAAGTTATGTCCTGTTTGTTCTTGCTCAGCATCATTTTGTGCATCTGGATGTCAGCCCATAAAAGTCAATGGCGTTTCACATCAGTGATAATGCCCCACCCTGCCACTCTAGTCTCTCTGTCCTCTCTCTCTCTCTCTCTCTCTCTCTCTCTCTCTCTCTCTCTTTCACCCCTAAAACTGCTGAGCTGGCTGTTTTTTGGGCCGCCAGATACTCTGCATTGTCCTATCAGAGCCAGGCTGCTTTACTCACCTTGCCTTTTTACACCCTGACGTAATACACCCATGGCTGCTGTTGTAGCACTTTAGCTTATTGCAGTTGGGACGTGAGATATGATGCACTTCGTTTGAAGATCTAGTAGATCAGTAGATGTAGATATCATATTAGCGTGAAAAGCTTTAGGTGAGTTTCTGTCTGAAGCTCCGTGGCTGCTGCTGATCAAAAAGAGGAACAGATTGTGATCAGGCCATTTTCTTCCAAATTACCTGTGCTCTCCTATTCTGTGGGGAAGAGATAACCGTGATGTCCCTGCACAGGCCGCTAAGATACACAGTGATGATACAGCTAGATTGGAATCAGACACACTACCTGCTCAAAGGTCATGTATATGTAGGTCCTTATAGAGGATTACTAACGTGTAAATTCATTTAATATCACCAACAGGAAGTAAGGACATTAGTCACCATCATGCAACTATACAATGAATAAGGCTACTTCCTATCTTTCAGAAATTAAACTAATTGTTGACACGTTTTTGCTATTATTCACAAATGCTAAAAGAAACCTAACACTACATCTGATCGTAAATCGGTTCAAAATGGGAAAACTCAAAAACATGTCTTTGATCTTGTCCCATTAAGATACACACACTGTACATCTTCATCTTTTTATACAACATTCTGTGTGTTAATAATAAAAGATGAACTATTTATTACCAGGAAGCATGAGGAACATATGTTTTCAATTTGTAATGCCAAATTAACATGTCTCTCTTACAAAAGCTATTCTGCTTAACCTTTTTAAATAATAGAACTGTTTCCTCACAGCTTCTTGCACTAGTACACAGATAATTGACTGTTTTAATGACTTGGCTGGGAGCCAGTAGCTATAGTTTTGGCAAGAGAGACATATTTTTTTTTACTGATGAATGGGTGTCTTTTTTCCCCTTCTTGTGGAAGGGCATGGCAAGGAGTGAAATTGCCATTATAATGTCCTAAATAGGTCAATTAAAAAATAAAACATTAATTCATTTTTTGGCCAGTTGGGCACAAGCCAACAAGCTGTACCTGCAACACTGACATATTAGAACTTTTTATGAAGTTCATGTAGCAAACAAGTTTGCAAACAAATGCAGCATTGGTATTTATGTGGAGTCATGTTCCCGGCCACCTGACAAATAAATATCCAATATTAGTTGTGGTTTTCACCAAATCCTGAGGGAAGTAGTTAGCTCTATAGCTGCTAATTGTTCTTCTTTTTTTGCCAAAAAGGTTGGTTCATCAGTACGTTTTTTGAGAGACCCGCCTTGGTGAATCACAGCCAATCTCAGAATCCATCATCTTCTTTGGGGGCAACAGCCAATATTTCAGGAGTTCTGTTGTAAACAGTGAAAAAAGGAATATCCAGACCAAGAATTTGTGCGTCATTGCTTAGAGTCCGATTAGCAACTTGAGACACAAGAATGGAGTTGGAGTTGAGAAAGGACACCTGTGATTGGATTGTTTCACAAGTAGCCAGTTTAAAACCTACAAAGCTAAATCCTTGATATGGCGACTGCATTTCAGCCAATGTGTAACCCTAACCCAATGCTTACCCTTTCCACACAGACCGTTTACCTGCATGCAACCAAAGCCTGCTCAACTGTGATTGGTCAATACGACTTGGACTCCAAATGGAAGCCCGAACCCTTCAGATACCAAAATATTGTCCTGTTTCCTTCAGATTCTGAGTTTATATGCAGATATCTGTTTATAGACATTAAGTCAAAGCAGTAAAGTTGCGGGCCGTAAAGCCAAAAGGAGCTGAAATATGCAAACCCGCTCCGTATATCGTGTTAGCATATTTCCATATAGAGTGTCTATTGAGTCGGATACGAGCGACATTTTACATTTCACGATACATTACTAATATAGGAAGATGAGAGTAAGTAAAACTCTCAAAAAGTGACATCAGGTTTTTTTTTTTTATTCGTCAGCTGATACCTTTGTCATATGATATTAAACAAATTCTTCAAGTGCAATTTTCTTTAATGCCATGCACACAAGCTTGTTGTGCCATAAATATGATATTATCAAACATGACATTTGAATGCATCCACATTCTTTAAATTGTAATCACTTCCATGCCTGGGAGGGCTGCACACGTCTCTGCACTATGCCTGTTTGCCCGGCTTTTTTTCCCCCAGTGTCCTCCCAGCATTTTCCCACCACTGCTGGTATTGACCCTCAACCCACTCCATCTCTCCTCCACTCTCCGCTCTGATCCGTGATGACTCACAAAGCCCATTTAACCTTTACCCAATGCTCGGTTGCTACCCCACTGGCTGCAATTTAACTTTTTTTTTTTTGTCGTTTCTGCTAGTTTTTATGGAATTGTTGGGGAATATAGCCGTTAGCTGTCTGTGTGCTGTTGACGTTTGGTTCTTTTTCAACTACAGGCAGTCCATGTTTGTCTCTGTGACTCTTACCCACAAATATAGATGAGGAGAAGAAAAAGAAGATAAAACTGGCTCAGAGACCACTGGTATTGATGACTACAAAGTATCAGTGTGTCCTTTCTAATGCACAGGAAACCCCTTCACTTTGTTGTATATTCATTCAAGCCAGTCATCCATTACAGCTATGTGATATATTACCTGCGAGATATTCACTCGACAAAAGGCCCATTAATAAGTGGAAGAGCTGCTTTTCTAAAATGGGTATCACATACTTTTCTCACGCTGGTGGTTTCCTCCGTGTACACACTCACATAATCACCTATCAGGTGTCCAAGGAGTGTCCCATAACTGTCTGCTGGATCACATGAACATGCAGTTATATGTGTGTGTGACCTCCCTAAATTACCGTTTTCTTTAAACATCTCATACGTCTATCCATCTGTTTGTTAATCTATCTGTACACACATCAGTACTTGACAGATACAGCCTGTGATTTATTTTCAGATATTTTATCGGTGTTATGTATAGCACAGTTTTGCAATGGATTTTGTGGCAGGCCAACTCTATTACCTCCCTATCAACGATCTGTCGTACATCAATCTTTGTCCACCTCTCAGTGACCAATGATTTCAGGGAAGACCTGACTGGTGTGTATCTGCCTTACATTGGATTATACAACAAAGAGAATATAATTTAGAATACTTATTTTTGTGCCCAGGAGGCTGATAACAATGTAGACCACCATTCACTTCATAAATGTTGCAGCAGTGACCAGCCTGCACTCAGAAACATTCATGAAATGAGCAAGTCATCCTTCGTTTTACCTCTGTCTTTAGCCGACTTTTTTATGCATGAAATCATTTCATGGGGAAACAGCTAGGAGCAGGCTAGAGTGCGACATGGAATACATGCAAAAATGCCAAACTTTTACTGGTTCCAGCTTTTCAAACATGAGTATTTGTTGGTTTTCTTAATCTTCTATAATTAAATATGTTTGGGTTTGGGATTGTTAATTAGACAAAACAAGCAATATGAATAAGCCAGCTTGGGCTTTTTTTTCTCCTATTTTCAAACATTTTAATGGAGCATGGAGAAATTTAATGATGAAAATATAGTCTTTAGTTGCAGCCCTATTGTTAAGCTGTTAAGTGTCTTTTGGTTCATTATTGACCATTATTCCTCTTTATTATTGCCATTTTCCTGTTTGGCATGCTCCATGATATTTTAGCATTTTCGTCTCGCCTCGTGACATAATTTTACAGTATTTAAAAAAGGATTTAGAGGAATTTAGGTAGCAGCTACAACTACAAAGCTGCCTGTGCACGATGGAACATTTTATAATGCCTCACCTGAGCACACCTGAAAATGGCTAACAACTTTAAGCTGCTCTAAACTGCTATTTAATCTGTTGTAATGAATTATATTATAAGGTGTTTTCTTATTCACCGTCTTGTAAGTGTGCTGCACGCTACCCAGGAAGACTGACTGTATGGTTGGCTGTAGGTGAATAATTGATATCCTCTCACATATGCAAAAATATGTCTCTTATCTTCTTGCTTAGAAGCACTGCCTCTGCTTTGGTGTATCAAAGCCAGACCACAAAATACTATACTGAATGATGAATTATTGAGTGCTTTGCCGTTCTTGTCACTTGCACTCACAATCCTACATGTAGCAGCAAGGTCGAATTTGGGATGATTGGGGATGGACTGTCCTTGTTCTGTCAGAGAGACGGGAGAGGGATCGAGTCTGAAAATCAGGTTTAGGATTTGTTTTGCGGGTCGTTCCATCTTCTGTTGTCAATTTCCTTTTTACTTTCGCCTTTTGTTGTGATTTGGAATTTACTCACAACACTGGCTTTTTCTCACTTTAGACCCACACCGGAGCATTCACATTAACACACATTGATTGATAGTGTGGCTCAGGTATCACAAATCCATACGTGTCGGAACATGGAGTTGTATCGACAACGAGATTATTGATTCCGGGATTAAGGTACGGGGACCCGCAGGGCATCAGTGGAGCTGAAAGCAGAGGCCCCTGTTTTTAGACAGCTGTGTGATCATTCACGAGCTCATTAAGACGGGCTGGAGTGGGTTAACTCGGTTTATCTTCCGTTAGCCAAAATCCCAGCAGTCAGACAGGCATTTTGTTAGACGGAGCCTCCTCTAGCCAAAAAGAAGGGGAATTCAGTTCTCGCTACAGCCAAAAGACTTTTATGGTCAGTCATGTTTTCATGCACAAAACCTCCTTTCTTTCTACTGAATCTGACTCCAATTCATCTTTAGGCAAAGTACAACTGCATGAACTGCAAACAAATTATATCAAGTGAGACAATAAAGATGCACTTGGATGAACAATGAACAATTCTATCTGTGTCATAATGTAAACACTCCCCAAACAAGGCTAACATAATAGAGGATGCATTTGCACAGATTGAGCTGTGGACTGTCCCAATGTAAACCCTGGGCTGCTTTGCTGTGAGGTACACTCATTAGCTCAGACAGCATCTGTTTTTAGAGTACCAAAGTGCTGACTGGGGCCTTTGTATAGAGATAGCCTCTCTTTTACAGCTGGGTCTGTGTTGTCTGGCCTGCCATGAGCTCAGCACCACTGGCCAACAAGGCTGTACAGCCCTGTGGGCAGCAGTGAATAGCGTTCGCCTGTGTGTTTGTGTGCAGTGAGAGTTAGAGTGATAACTGTGAGGGTGGGCTGCTTTGGTACGTCCATCACAGAGCCTAGTCTTTCCATGTACATGTTTTGGGTTTCTACTAGAACATATTGGCATGCTTTAATGTTCAAAAAACACTTTTTCTCATCCTGTCTGTCTGAATATAGGCCACCTGTATTCACCCACTGTCTGAAACACTCTGTTTTAGTGTCAGTCTGCTCTGATTGGTCAACATTTCTGGGTCTTCCACATCTAATTGCAACCGGGGAATGACTGTAACAGCACTGTAGCGGCACTTTCTATGTATAGTTGTGACAACACAACCGTACTGATATTTTGACGGCTCATTCAAAGGCACAGTTTCTGAATATGGGCTGTGTGCATCTCTCCCTGGATTTAGCATTTTGTCGCTTTCATATAGCACTTTTTACAATATGAGACCTTTAACACAGACATTTTGTATTCTGCAGGAAGGACAGATAACACCTAAGTCACATTTACCCTGCAGGCCCGGGCCTGCCGAAACCAAGGCTAATTGTAGGCTGGGACATGGTCTCGAGCTATGGGGTATGACACGTGTTTTTGGTTCTATGATGGTGTGTCATCTATTGAGCCTTTCGGCAAGTGCAGACCATGTTTTGCTGCACGTGTGTTGTTACCCCAGTGATATGATGCACTGATGACTGGTGACATCTCTTTCTACCTACTTTGGCATCAACGGGGGGAAAATTGTTTTGTATCTATACTCAGCACAAGAGTGCTCCTCAGATCCATGTTATTAATCTTGTGGTAGCATATGTTGGTATAGCTAGAAGGAGGAACGATTGACTTTTTGCTGCAATATGAAACAGCATGCTTAATGAATAAATAGTTGAGGAAAATCAACATGGTTTCTGCATTGAAAGCTGCTATAGACTTTATTGGAGGTTTAATTCAAACATGTTTTACATGATCTAGTTTTCAGTCCAAGAGACCTGATGTTCTTGAGTCTACTCTCCAGAGAAAAAGAAGGGAAGAGGTGTTGATTATAGTTATATGAGGAGTGGACATAGATTGGCAGGTGTGAAAGAAACCATCTCTTGAAATATTGATTTCTTCTGCTGCAAAAGCATGTAGGGGTGCCAAAGGATAGATGCAATGTGTCAAATAATGACGTTATTGGGAAACACACAGTCTTTTCTCAATGGATTGTCAGACATTTTTATCCAAAGGGTTTTAATAGAAAGAGTATGATATCAGCATATTGCAAACCTGCAATGCTTTGTCTGTGAGTCTGTGTTCATTGGGTTTGACTGCAGGTCAATGTTGTGTCGTTGTGAATTTGTTTAAAGAAATCAGGGCAAAGGTGGGAAGCAAATAAAGTAGGTTTGTGTGTATGTACATGTGAATTCATGTGTATGAATTGCAATATGCAGGTGTGTCCAATTCATGCTACGGTGCTCCTGCAAGGAAGCAACAACATCACTCCGTTACTGAACCATGACAGCATCCAAATAAGTCCGACCAAGCTCTTTCATTTTGCTGCTCAGGTGAAGTCATGAATCATGGCTGTCACATAGTTCAGGATGGCCCCGCAGGAGCATTTGCACATAACTTCTGTTGCTTTTTGAAGGCTTCTTTTGTTAGCCCACAAAATAGCTCTCAATTAACAAAGTTGAGAGCTATGGAGGCGAAACACAATAAACACGCAACGGGCCGTTGAGTGTTTATTTGGCCTCAAGGGCCATAAACAAATACAGTACTTATTACATGCAAAAAAAAAGCAATGCGCAAAAGCATGTTCATTCAGCGAACACAAGAGCCCTGGCTACTAGCCTAGTGCTTAATGCTGCTATTTAGGTAGCGCTCTGTTTTTTCTGCTCGTAGCTCCAAGTCCTTTTTCAGAAGTGGACTGTTAATGTCAAGTCTAGCCGGTCTAGTGAAGTGTGTGTTTTAGAGCTTTCACATTCAATCTAGTGGAACTGCTGAGAGGAGTGTAATTAGTCACTTTGTGTTAGCCATGCACAGACACACAGATGATCACATCTCACTCCAATCATGCACACCCTACATATTAGCATTGCGCTGTTCTCACTGTTATCTTATAGTGCCCAAACTAGGGGTGCACCGATCACAGATATTGGGCTGATACTGACCCAAAATCTTTGACAATGGGGCCATTAAATTCAATTCTTTATTACTATTATTATCTATTATTTTAATAATACATTAAAAAATCTGTAAATGTATATCGATGTATCTATTTGTTACATTTTTACAAAGTTAGGAAAGCAATGTTTAAATCAAGTCTGATGTTGCCTTACACATAAAAGAATGATCAGTTCCACACAGTGAGGCATACAGCCTATTAATTAAACACTAAAAAAGTCGTATCGGTGCATCCCTAGCCCAAACTGCTCATGCTGTGTGCATGTGTTTTTTTTAACAATGATGATCATTGCAACTATTCCAAACCTACAAAACAGATACTTCAAACAGAGGCTCTGGGCCTGTGTTCAGTAATCCATCCATGCAGAGAGGTCACACTGCATGTGAAAAAGCATGCCACTAATCCCAAATGGCTGGAGTTCACCTTGGGTTAATCTGTGTGAAGGTGCAACGGTCATCAAGCTCCATCAAAATCTGGAGTTGGGACTGACATGGAATATCATGTTTGATGTAGTCAGCAGGATGTAGCCTGATCCATACCCACATTTACTTACACAGAGAAACCCTAAGGGAGGCATACATGAAAAGCAAGATAAAACACCAGTCCCCAATCCTTGATATTTTCTAAAAAAGAGCAAATTCAGTGATGTCATCGCCTGCCGTCGCTCATCTCCAGTTTTGATCTTCCTTCAAATAGTCTTGCGTCGCACGATTGCTGCAGGATATACCAGCTGTGAGGTGCTTTGTTTGTGTGGTGTGAGACTATAGCAGAAGAGTGAGAAGCGTGCATCGTTTTTTCTCAGTACGATAAAGCTACAATCTGGCATCACTCTCCACGTGGTGGCTTTGTTGAACCATTGGAAAAAAAAAAAAAGAAGTGATATCCCATTTACAGTAATCTCACTTGGTTACAGCTTCACTGCCAAACAGAATGTAGCAAGTGTAATATCTGCACTTCTCTGTCACGGTAAGCCGTCGTGGTGTGTCTGAGCAGCCTTTGTGTTCGCTTGTCGCGTCCTCATCACAGCTTTAAGCCTGAGAACAAGGTTTTTTTTTTTTTGTGAGGAGTCCTAAATTAATGAGATCACATAGAGAAATCCCTCTCCACTGGTGTTACTAATATTAGGAGGCCTCAATCCTCCGTTCTTCTTCTTCTGCCTTTCTCTGTGTTAGGTGCAGTCAATATTAGACGTCTCCCAGGCATCCTATAGGTCTATATCCTCCACTGTTTGCCCTCCCTTTTGTTCCTTACACTCTCATTTCCACATTTCCATTTCTCATTGCCTTCCACTTGTTTTCACTCTACATCTGTCTCCATCTTTGTCTTTCTCTTGCCGCCCTTTTGTGCCGTTCCTTCAGATAAGATGGTCTCCAGGGTGCTGGCTGCATGGGCATTTTTCCAAAGTGTTTTTGACATGTCAGGAAGCTGATGGCCAAGCTCTGCTCGGTTAAGCACTCTGGGTGTTATTCTGCTTGACTCTCTCCATGGTGACGTTAGTTACAACCTCTCAGCTCTCGATAGATCTGGTTTCTTTAGCAATATTGGCTTTTCTGTGAGCGATGGTGCCATAATGTATTAAAGAAAATACTCAGCACAATGACAACTAAATTGTATCCAATTTGTCTTTACATTAATTTCTCACATTTTTCACAGGGAAGTGATCTGCTGCTGTCTTTTACTATATATTCTCTAACACTAAGAGATCCTGTCTTGATTGTTTACAATATTGTCCATGTTGCATAATGGCCTCGAGGCCAAATACTTCTACTGCGTTTCATTATGATGGCTGAATTAGCATTAGGTGTACTGTTTACATTAACCCTTTAAATCCTTGGGCTGTTTTGTCAAGCTTCATATTCTTCTGCGATTATTGCAGTAAATCATCGTGACACAGTGGCCACCTAAAAGGCTGCAGTGGTATTTCTGCTATGGTATGTGTATGCTTTGGGAAAGTCCCATAATTTTTAAGATAAGTGTACATTTTTCATCTCAAAATATTACCCAAATGACATAGTTATTAGTCGCTGTAATCATTCTTCCTCTCCATACTGGCCATGAATAGATTCCTTCCTATGTGACTCCAGTATAAGAAACAAAGGACAAAATCCACAGTCCTCTTATTTTTATTGTATTTCTAGTAGGGCTGGACCCGAATAATGGATTATTCAGATGTGCATAGATGGGACCCAGCCATAAAACACACCAAACCTTTTGGAAAATGTTTTTTATTCAATAACAAAGAGCAATACTGTAAAAGCTTCTAAGATTTGCTGTTGATTACTACTGAAGTTCCAGAGCCCAAAAACTGGTATGCGGGACAGCCCTAATTTCTGAATCATTTGTCAAGTTATATCATCCTGATATGGTTAGATGGTATAATCTTAAATCCACATCATGATATATAGGCCTTTTTCACTGCAGACATTCTGACTTGTCATAGGAAAAGCACAGGTGTTACTAGTGATATTAACGATGGCGCTGTTATATATGCCATATATATATATCACAATAAGCCATGACAGTGAGCCAGTATGCACAATGGAATTCAGCCATCATTACTTTTATGATCTACACCTGTGCTTTTCCTACTGTGACATGTCTTTCTTGAAAAATACATATTGTCAGATAACAGTAAGTGTAACATAAAGTATTTCCATGACACAGAAGTAAAGCAATCCCCCTACACAGCCTGCAGAAACCCTGCATTAACATAGAAATCAAACTCAACACCAGGCCTCTCTCTCACTGTGACTGATTTAATGGAGAAGAGCGTCATATGGCGAGGTATTTCATCTGCATTGATGGTGGCTGGCCAAAACTGCTTGTCTTTTTCAGTCTGCTTACAAATCTTCTTTTTATACGGCCTTTGTGCTGTTGCTCCAGACCTCCCACTCTTTTCTGTTCATCCCTGTCATTCTCATGTTTCCTCTCCTTGTCCTGCTTCACTCTCGCTTTCATACACTCCCTCTGTTGGGGCTGTAAAATGACTCTGATGATTGCATCCAATCCCCAGAGAGCTCTCATACCTGGACACTTTTACAATATGCTCCCCCTCAGCTGCAGAAAGCTTAGCAGAGGATCAGCAGCAGAAGAATGCAACTGCCTACTGTTCCTTAATCTCGATTTATCTTTCTTGCTCTTACCATCTCTGTGTGTATCTGTGACATTCCTGATGACTCCATTGCTTGCATTGTGTGGCGTCGAGTGGGAACAGTGGGGATGGGAGAGTTGTCCCTTTAACCTCTGGAGGGAAGAAAAAAAAACTTTCAGGCGGCAGTAAATCTCTTTGATTAAACCCAGCTCCCTCTGACTGCTCTTTTTGTGTGCGACTGGACTGTGTGTTGTCTGTCATCTGAAGGATGCTCACAGACTGTTCAAATTAAAAAACCTTCGAATAGCCATGGTAACCACCCCCCCCT
>JAOVVB010080761.1:0-13664 GCA_028570985.1 Heterobranchus longifilis
TATATATTTTGTAGTTACAACTACTCTTGTCCCATCAGTCTATTGAAACACTAGAAAAGAAGCTCTTCTGTTCTCCATTTTCTCTCTCCAGTTTCATAGCAGACAACCAGATGAATCAGGCTATCATGCTTTTCGCGGAGAACACTGGTGCTTACATCATCCGCCGTAACCTTTGCCGCAACTTCCTCCTGCATCTGGTCAGCATGCACGACTTCAACCTGGTGAGCACGGCCACCATTGACAGTGCCATGGCCCGTCTGCGGCAGATCCAAGAGGAGCTTCCGGACACGGAGGAGGAGCAGCAGGACAAGACTCTGGTATCAGCAGTCGCCTGCAACGGCAACGCCGTCACCTCCACTGGAGGGAAACAGGGCAAGAGGACAAAAAGCGCACTAACAGACTGATGATGGATGGATGGATGGAACGATTGTCGTGTTTTTTTTTTGTTTTTTTTTCTTCTTCAATGAACATTACCAACCCTTTGGTGCTTAGATAGGTGGGAGAACTGGTCAGCGGAGGATCTGACCCAAAGCAGACCAGTATACAAGGTAAACAAGTTTTGGAACTTGAGAACTGAACCAAATATGAACAATATAGTGAATCACCCACATCTACACAAAACCAGGAATTTGAGGACTGGATTATGTAAGTTGAACCTACTTAATATGCATTTAGTAGGAGCCACTGAAGTATCTGTCTTTGGGTGAGAGAGTGAACAAACAGAGTCTTCTGATGTGACGGTCCATGTTATGGACATCTGTATCAAGACTACAGTTAAAGCTGTACTGGTAACATTGCCACTCTTGATTATTTGTACACATACACAATAACCTTGTTGAGAACTTATCCTTTTAGCTGATTATTTTAGCACTTGGTGTTTGTATTTAGAAAGCTTACCTTGAAATTGTCTCTCTTTTTTTTTCTTTTTTTTTTTTAAATTCATGCTGCACCAAATGTTAAATGCAGCTTTTCTACTGTCATCAGTGGAGAAACTTTAGTGGGTTTGATTTCACTGTTGTGAATGACGTTTATTTTGAAGGGTCATACAGTTACAGTAAAAATCTACACTATTGGCGTCAATGTCTAGAGTATATAAAGCCTGTAAGGCTTGTGTTAGGACCCCAACATGGATTGTGGGTTTTGCTGGTAGGTTGCCATGACAATAGTGATATACTGTAAGCCTTGGATCCTGGACAAGAGAATAAATTTGGGTCCATGCTAAAACTCCTACTCCATCACCCCTAAGCCTTTTGGCCTGCATTGATAATAGCTCAAGGAAAGCCAGGGAAATCAACTTTTCAGAATGTTTTCTTTTTCCGAAGATTTACTGAAACAACCAGCAACACATCACCCCATTTATCGTGCAGAGTGCATAGCATTCAAAATATAAACAGTTTTCTAATCGCCTGTAGTTTCTTTTCACTTTGAGGTTTGAACATGTTGCAATCACAATGTTACGCGTGTTGTTTTTTCAACATGGGTTCTGAGTATCGGTAGCTATTGACAGAAATGTGTTTTACATGTAATCGCATCAAATGTTTAGCTGTGCCCCGTTATGAATCCAATAATTAACTGATTGCAGTTCTTCTCTCAAAGCAATATGCTGTTTGGTTTTCAGGTCCAAGTCAGTTTTCTGTCCTGTTAGGTGCCGTTTATGCCAAAGGGGAATAATTTCATCAGTCTCTTAGTTCTGTGTATTATTTAGCATATTTTTTTTGTTCATTCCATAACACGTTTTAAAAGAAAAGCAGCAGCAGTAGTTGTGTTTTGTAGTGTGCACATAAACTCATTGTTTCATCAGACTTCCCGTGTGGAAAACCAAATTAATTATATATTTTCCTCCCTCCATTATTAATGGAAGGTTTCTGTATTCATCTGGAAAAAGGGAGACATTCACCATAATTGTCAAAACACCCTGTTAAAAATTGTGAACTGTACACTCTGGCTAGGGGGATTTTTATATTTAAAGAAATAAAATACATTTGACCTTATTCATGGCTGTAATGTTTCAGCGAGCCGTCATTATTGCACTCTCTCCGTCATGGTCTCTGCTTCGCAAGTCCAGTTGTATAATAATAACCCACTCTGAATAATAATACCATTCCCTCCAGGCTAAAACCTTGGTTTATGAATTATATATAAACAACTCATGCAGCAGAAAGTTAGATATTTCACATGTTGTTTTTCAGTAGCATACTGTTTCTTCTTAAAGGAATGGTCAGCTGTATGTTATAGGTCTTTTTGCTTGACAAAATCCAGACTAGCAATCCTTCAATTGAAAGTCACTCAGCTTTTGACCCTGTCATACTGTCCTCATCACCAGATTGAGTTTGCTCAGATTGATCGAACAGGCGAGTAAGTGAACCTTGAGCTGAGACTATTTTTCAAGGTAAAGAATGAACGGCCAAGTTCAAGTTAACGCAAAATTAATTGAATAAAAAATGTATGTTCAGTAAACACTGATTTTTCATCACAGTGACTGAGGTCCAGCATTCAAGATCAGACCTGTTTTTTCATATTTTATAGTGAATGTTCACACAAGGCAACACTGAATATGAATTATTTGCTGAATGAAACTCTGCATGACTCCAGTGAATAGCAAGAGAAAATGGGATTAACCAGAGTTCAGACCTTGTACATTTCCCAGATACATCAAGTGTCTTCAGAAAGAAGTCTTTGCCTTATACTCCATACTTTTCAGTCAGTTGTGTATCACCTTTTATTTCTTTTCAAAATCTGGTTAATAATGAAGCTCTCCTGCTTCTGAGAGTCTGCCATTCCCCAAAAGTGTCTTTTCTCTCTCAGACTCACGGAAGTTCACACTGCATCTGTAGCAGCGTAAAGTACAGTTTGTCTCCCTCGGTCTTCTTGCTGGTACCAAAATGTTTTAGATATAATAAGAGAGGAGATATTTTAAGAGAGTTTATATAATTCTAGCCAAAACTCTGTAGTCTTTTGTGTTTATTCAGTCAGTCTGCATCTCTCTCTTCAGGTGAGGACTTCTTGACACAGTATTGGTGCTCAGTGCTATAATAAAACTTGACTGGGGTTTTCTGCCAAAGGTAGCTCTACGGTCTCCTTCATTTTCAGCCTGGGAGCAGCCTGAGGTGGTTGCTGGCCTGTTCTGACCCTCCAAAGCCATCTGTTGAATTTCTTTAGGTAAGCTAATGAGGAGGACAAGATTGTGCTCCATCTTCCACAGTTTGGCTATGATGAACTAATGGGGGCGGGTCACACAGGTAAAAGCTGATATCAGATCATACATTTTAGTTTCCTGTGTTTTAAACTGCTTAATTGCTTTCAAGACAGACTGGGTTCATCGTTAATGTGGGAGAACATGTCATCTTGGCCTAAACTGGATCTCAATGTGTCTGTGGTTGATAGAAAAGGACCTACAGACAGTCAAGAGAACATGCTCACCATTCACTCTGCAACTGTAGCAACATAAAGCACAGTTTGTCTGTAAATGCCTCACACCATTTTTTGAATTTTCACTAAAAGCAAGCATTGGCACACACACATCTAATTGAACTTATTTGTTCAGTTGAATAAGCAGTGTGTTTTTGAAGGGACGCACTCTTTCAATGTTCTCTTTTAGTTAGGACAAAACAACAGTTATATACGATCTTTGGAAAGAATCACAAAAGCTGGTAACAAAGAGCTACCACTCTGCACTTAATTAATAAATGTGTGATGGAGTTACGATATTAGGGGGAAATATGTCCTCCGTTACCATTAAAGTTATTATTTTTAAGGGTAGGCTAGTGTAATGTGTAGTTTTGACGACTCCGTGATATCCATCATATCTGAATCAGCTCGGTTTACTTGCTAAACTATACGAGATGTGTTTGTGTGATTTGTTTAATACACGATCTTTGGCTACGCCCAGCCTTCTCGCGCACCGCGGCGCACGTTTTAAACGTCACGCCAGAGCAGTTGGGATGTTTTCGACTTAACGACAACAAAAGTGTTCGTAAGTTTGGTGTGTTTCTGTAGCTTTTACATATGTATGCTTTAATGAATTTCGATAAAATACATAGTTAACAGCTAGCTTGGTCGGTGTAAAAGAAAATGGACACTTTTGCCAAAAGTTAACGTCGCACAAATTGACGGTACCTCCGCATCATGCGTGACAGCCAAGCAGCGCCAAAGCCAAACGTTTTTAAATTTGGAGTCTTTTACGATGCGAAACAAACTCAAACGGAGCAAGAAATGTAGTGTTAAAGATACTTCGTGCCCAAGCAAAGAGCACCCGAAAGAAACCGCCAAGGTGATAACGTTGTTGTCGGAGTCGAGCTGCTCCAATGATGAAACATCACCAGAAAGAGATTCAGAAGCAACAGACACACCTGCTGCTGCTACAGACATCTCCACCAGAAAGACTTTTTTGCGCAAAATACATTAAAATTGCACCAATTTTCTTGCACACAACACAGCACAGCAAGAGTAAACGGAGCAGTGGTGGGAATCTGGAGCAGCCTGTGGAGAAGCTGCATGAATCAGTGCTGCTCCCTCCTCAGACTGAAGGTGTGCAACAACTGGTGAAAAGTCAGCAGCGTTTAACAGTTTCCCAGCTGACAGAGAGAAAGAGGTCCTGCAGAGGACAGCTGTCACCCTCAGCTCTGCACAGCTGCCTGGAAGAAATCCAAACATCCAACCCAACATTTCCAGCCCGAACACTGTTGAGCACTCTGCAGAAGAAAGTGTGTGAAAGGCTGCAGGATTTTGGATCCACAGGTGAGACTGAACACAATTCATAAGGGCTGGGTGATATGACCAAAATCTTCTATCCCGATATAGGTCATTTCATATCTTGATAACGATATACATCACAATATGGCATGTTTTCTGGTAATTTAATAAATAAATAGTCTATATGAAATAATCACAGTGTAAAGCCTATTTTTGTATACTCTGGTGTCAATGAAATACTTGACAAATGAAAAGTACTGAGTATTTTCTCAGTTTTAAGTGAAATTATAGAGGGAAAAAAAGGTTGTGATGGAAGGTTGCCAGTTGGAGTACAGTTTGTTAATCACATTGAACTGAGGGGTAATGTAAAGTGTGATGTAAAAACAAAACCACAATCTTCTAATAATACTTCCTCAAAGTATTTCACATCATATTTTATGAGAAATTTGAGTTAGTATGTGCTTGTTATTATGACTTTAGACGACATAATTGTGTATCACGATATCTCGATATATGACTTCATCGCGATACGATTCCATTCAAAGACGATAAGTTATCGTATTGAATTATTTACCAGCCTTAGAATTTATTATTCTGAATGTGCTTTAATTCCATTCATTATTAATTCATCAGCAGGTTGAAGATTATGATTTTATTGATGCGACTAAACGTGTGCTCCCATGAGGAGTTATGCCTCTCTCTTCTTTCCAAAGCAGAAAGCTCCCCACAGAACCACTTAACAGAGAAGAGAAAACGGGGAAATGAAAGCTCTGAGAGAGTGCCCAAACGTCTGAGGTCCAGTCTCACTGCAGAGGCTGCTGTTGGTGTGGGTCACTGTCAACTGTCAGCACAGGCTGTCCAGGAAAGTACTGTGCTGACCATCAAGAAGCAGCGCAGAAGCAACAAGCTAAGTCGTACTCACAGACTGAGGCAGAATAGTGGGAGCCCAGCAGGTCCGGTGAACCACTTTGACTCTGGACTGATAAATGGCAGAGAATCCTGCAGCCAGACACTTAAAACCTCTGACACCCTCCAAAGAGGTACACTTGCCATGTGATAATTGTTTTATGACATGTTTCATGCCCTTTAAATAGCAGGACATTTAATTTTCCATCTTTCTTTTGTTTAGATTCCAGTTTTGAGGATGTTCTCTGGACAGACAAATACAGCCCTCAGCATTCAAGTGAAGTCATTGGCAACTCTGCTTCTGTGATTAAACTGCAAAGGTTAGTTTTATATAATTAGCTCCTTCGCCCTTTGACTGATAAATTGGACTTTAAATCAGGGTGAGCATAATCTTTTATTTTATTTTTTTTCTCTGGTATTCAGTTGGTTGAAGAAATGGAAACTAAGAGCTGACTGTGACGAGAGGAGAAAAATGGCAGAGAGGAAACAAGAAGAAAACAGCAATGGTATGAGCTTATTTGTCACACTGAACTTTTTTTTTCTCCATCTTTTTTGTGCGAGTGAATATTTATTAGATTCAGATTCATTCTGTATTGTCCTATATAGAGGAAGGTTGCTTTCACAGTCAACAAGTAACAATCAGAAACGGGTATAAACAAACATCACAAGACTATCATTGAGTAAACTGACGACTCCTGACTGAAGCCGGAAATATATTTGTTTTTAACTACGCTTACGCATGACGCTGCCTCGCATATCCTGCGTCTGTTTCGTCTGTTCATTGTGTACAAACTCAGAAATTAACGCAATGCAATGTCTGTGTGAATGGATGGTTAAACAGCAAGTATATCTCTGGCTTTAGTAACATATTTTATGGATATTTCATATTATATTCAATGCATAACAATAACTAGACCAAACAGGACATGATACATTGGGTGAGACGAGGGGGCAATACAAAACAAACAAACAAACAAAAAAGAGGGGTGTGTGTATTAGCAGAGGTACAGGGCTGTGTGCGCATGCGTGTGTGCATGCAGGGGTATAAGGGGGAGTGTTTTAAAGGAGCCACAAACAAAGGGGAAAAAGGAATAAATAGAGTTTTCCTGGCAGGGGTGGCAAATGATGTTATATTTTGTTTAATCTTTACCTGCATTTTGAAATTTTTCATTTTTTCTTTCTAAATTTTGTTAGCATTTTTGTTTATGTTTTGTGAGACAGTGGTTACCCCCCATCTGATCATGTGGGGAGGGATGGTTTTTAATTCCCCCCCCCTTTTTTTTTCCCCCCACACTGAACTTTTTCTCTGGGTCAGAATTTTAATGTGGTTTTCTAATGACCAAAAGTATGTACCAAGTCTGCTTATTTTCAAGTATCCACATGACTTTTAATGAATCAGGATTTCATAGAATTTTCCATGTGTGTGTGGATTTTTGGTTGGAAAAGTCAAGCCTGTGCTCCTGTGCAGACTCGTGGGACTGTGGAGACTTCCAGGGCGAGGCTGGGGCAGAGGATGACAGAGAGGAGCCGCTCTACAACACCATGCTGATCACAGGACCTCCAGGTGTGGGCAAGACCGCCTCCGTGTATGCCTGCGCCCAGGAGCTTGGCTTCAAGGTTGGAATCAGACTGGACCAATATCTTTTTGTTAGGGCTGGACATTTTGAAAAAATATCTAATTGTGATTATTTTGGCTGATAATGCAACTGCGATATGATTTGCGATGTTGACAATGACAATAACGCAATGATATTTTTTACATCATTATTCTCATTTTCATTGAAAAACATTAAAATGATCATGATTAGATTTTTGCAGGGATCTGTACAGTACCAAACAATGATGTTTTCTTAAGTCTGTAGAAAATGATGTGTAGGCCGGGACATCTCTGCACACGACAATATTTAAATTAAAATGTATTTTGACACACATCTCGCCTAAATATTGTGGCTCCTCCGATTTGAAAATTGCAGTAGGCCGTATTGTGATTACGATAACATTTCGATTAATTGTTCAGCCCTACTTTGTACCCAAGCTGCCAAAGATTGATAATCTGCATCCATATGAATATCTTTAAATATGCATCCATATGAATATCTTTAAATCTGCATCCATATGAATATCTTTAAATATGCTGCTCTGTAGCTCATTGGCATCAGAGAAGATCAAGAATTTGAAATACTTTGCGTGACCATTTGGCAGTAGTCCCAAAATTCAACAGCTTCTACCCCGCCAATTCTAAATGAAAGTGAGTCAAATTTTAAATTGATTGTCAAAATGGATCATTAGGCAAATGTACCAGAGCAAATTATGAGTTTCACCAGATTCTAGATTGCTTTCATGGCAAATAATCATCTGCACACCACAGTTAAATAAAAGGAATTGTCCTTTAAATTTGTCTTTTCCTTTTCAATCAAAGGTATTTGAGGTGAACTGCTCCTCACAGCGCAGCGGCCGTCATGTTCTGTCCCAGCTGAAGGAAGCCACCCAGTCCCACCTGGTGGAGATGTCGGGGAAGAACCCACTGAAACCAACGTACTTCAACAACTACAACATCAACAGCTGCACTCCGAAATCTGAGACTTTACCTGGTAGGCAGTGGTGGAATGTAACTATGTATATTTACTCAAGTACTGTACTTAAGTACAGTTTTAAGGTAGTTGTACTTTACTTGAGTGTTTCAATTTTATGCTACTCATACTTTTCAGAGTTAAATATCTTTGCTACACTACATTTGTCTGACAGCTTCAGTTACTTTTCAGATCAAGATTTTACAACCAAAACATGTGATCTGTTTATAGAATGTGATGCTGTGTTCTAGATTTAACTACATAAAAGTATATAAAGCATTTAAAATTCGCTTCACCTCAACCACTTACTTTACTTTTGATACTTCAAGTACATTTTGCTGGTAATATTTTTGTACTTAAATTACATTTTGAATGCAGGACTTTTTACTTGTAGTTGAATATTTCTATAGTGCAGTATCACTACTTTTACTTCAGTAAAGGATTTGAATATTTCTTCCACCACTGCTGATAGGACAAATAATCCAAAATGTCTTACTTGCTAACTTAAATAGACAAGCTTGCAACAGAAATTTTTTGAAGATTTTTTTTTTGGCTTTTGTGCCTTTATAGATAGCAGAGCGGCACAGACTTTAGTCTTTGTATATGGGCTGCATGCTTTACCAGTGATCCAGCAGTACATTACCATCAGAGATTGTTTTATAAGAAATTCAAAAACCTTATGGTGTCAGGTTTGTGTAGTGTTTAAATGTATATCTGTCGACAGTAATGGAGGCCTCAATGTCACATTGACACATTTTACAGGCATTTGTATTCTCTTCTTTAACAGGAAAAACTGCTCCTTCCAAAAATGTCACCTCAAAAAAGAGAGCAGCGCAGAAGTTAGGCCACTCCCGTCGCAAAGGAAAATTGAATCCAACTGCGGTCACTTTGACCAACTACTTTAAGATGAAGGCCAAAGCACATCACTCACATTTCGGTGGCCTGTCGCCATCTGAAAAACCAGACAGCGAGAAATCGGGCAGCCCATCACCAGGCTCTGATCAAACAGTGCCACAGAACAAAAAAACAGCCACATCACTCATTCTGTTTGAAGAGGTAAACCATCTGGCAGCCCCACACCGTAAGACATGTAATTTAATGGATATGAGACCGCACACGTTTGGTCTGGTTTGATCCTTTTGCATCTGTCTGCTCCCACCACAGGTTGATGTCATATTTGATGATGATGTTGGTTTCCTCACAGCCATTAAGACTTTCATGTCGACCACTAAGAGACCAGTCATTCTGACCACCAATGGTAAACGTGTGCACACACACACACACACACACACAGAACACACACCGTAATTTTAGAATAGATTTGAGGACAAGCTGTGATGCAAAATAAATGTCTTCCTTAGATCCCTCATTCAGAGAGAGATTTAACTGCAGCTTGGAGGAAATCATTTTCAAAACCCCATCAGCAGTAAGTCTGATTTAAAATAAATAAATAAATAAAAAATAATAAATGTATGTCTACACTGAAATGCATGTATGTTTCCTGAAGTTGCTCACACTTTTCTTTCCATCAGCTGGCTGCTCAGTGTAGTTCAGCTGTATGAGGTACTCATCCATAGTAACTGTATTACCTACAGTAGATGGTGGTAGACACGCCCCCAGTTTGGAGAAGCAGACAGAAGTCCTGACACGGAAGCTAAGCAATGTACTGCTGTGGATGCGGATAAACTTTTTTTTCCGGGTGTGCCTTTCTTTAGGTGTCTAACCTACATTTAGCTGCAGCCCCCGTCCACAGCAGTACATCGCTTAGCTTCCGTGTCAGGACTTCTGTCTGTTTCTCCAAACTGGCGGCGTGCCGACTGCCATCTACTGTCACTGACTAATGGCTAAGTACCTCATACAACCCCACTTCAAACAAATCTGAACTATCTCTTTAAAGGACCACTTTTCTGTTCACTGAGTGAACTGTCAACCCCTGACTCAGTGACATATTTTATGGATATGTCATATTATATTCAATGCAGAACAATAACAGTACAGAACATTTGATAATCTGTACAATTAACCCAAATAGTGAACGCAATAACTGCAGGAAGCGATTTGGATGAATTTTATGCAGATTATATCCTGTAGTTTTTAGGAACTTTTAATACAATTATCTGTCTGTATTATGTTTTTTATTTTATAACAATCATACTTCCTTAATAGGCTTCCTTTTTGACAAATTTCTCCCTGACGCTTGGCCGTTGTTCTGTTAGCTCTTTGGTTGTTTTAACTGCGTACTTTTCTAAAGCAGGACGAGGATGTTTAGCTGAAAGGGTAGGTTCTGTGAATATAGCTTGTGTTCAGGTCTTCTTTTTTTTTTTAGTTTATATCTTAAATAATAATCCAAACTATAAAAATAACAATTTCATTTAGTTTTCTGCACAGAAATGAAGGAAGTAAATGCTGTGTGATGTGTGATGTGCGTGTGTGAGATTTTGTTTTTTGTACATCTATCTATCTTACACCCCTTAAAATCAATAAGGCCTCACGACCCCCCCCGTGATGCTTTGGCGACCCCTTGTGGTTGTTGGGAACCAGTGCTATAAAGGCTCCCCACACATGCAGGATCATTGGAGTAAATATGAGCGACAATGACCCAGTTTGTCATTAACTTTCTCCATCTATTCCAAGGGGAACGTCTGTAGCTACCTGCAGCTGGTGGGTTTGGCTGAGAATGTGCGACTGGAGTTGGAGGATGTTCGCAGCCTCCTCAGACTGTCCGGTGGTGACGTCAGACGCTGCCTGCTGCAGCTGCACCTCTGGGTGCACAGTGGTGGGGGACGGGCATCTCGGAGGGGAGGCTCGCCTCAGGAGCCTACTCGTGTACAGCGTAAGTTGCTCTAAATAAATCACAATCAAGCCCCCTTATAGACGTGTCACACTTTATAATAAGGGTATGAATTATATACTAAAGTGATGTTTAACTAATGCATCACTCATGATGATTTAATGCACAATGTGTCATGAATTCCTGTTGCTCATCATTAACGAATGATTAAGTCTCTATGACTTTATGTGATTAATTCACACTCAATGGATCATCAATTAAGGGATGTTAATTCAGTTACTTTATGCAGCTAAATTAGCTGGATTCTCAGAAATATGAAGCTATTTTTCCTCAATTCCAGTCCGTTCTCTTAATTTGTTAATATGCACCTGCCAGATGATTTGGGTTTGGTGCTGCACTAACATTTCTTAATTGATGATCTGCTAAATTGTGTGAACTAATCTCATAAAGTCATAGTGACTTTACATGACAACATGACACATCCTGCATTAGTTAAACATTACTTAACGATATGATGTGTCCCCTTATTATAAAGTGTTACCGAATGATGTTACCAAAAACAACACCAATGCAGATTTGCAGCAATTTTCTCAATATTTGTGCCATTTCCTATTTTCTATTGCAACTAGAGCCCGACCAATATGGGATTTTTGAGACCGATACTGATTTTTGATGGGAAAAATTCACAGATTACCAATATGGCGGCTGATATAGTGAAATTTTGAGCTGGAATGAAAATAGACCTTTTTATATGTGGATTGTGCGATATGACTATGCAGAGGTACTCATCAGGCTGCTTTCTTAAACAAATCAAAGAATATTCAACATTGTTCATACAATGTATTACATTGTCATACAATTTTAGAAATGAACACTGAGAAAATAAAGAATAAATAAAAATAAAATAAATAGCTAAATAGGAGTATATGTGCAGTACCAGTCAATTGCTGACCATTTAAATAAATAACTACACAACCATTTCTAAATCGCCACCAAGCATCGTTTTCTGTATTATATGCTCTGTAAAAAAAGTTTTCGTATTGCCGCATATTGGACAACATATACACTGATAGCGATACCCATATGTCTATGACAGGCCAGTATCAGCTGATAATATCGGCTGACTGATATATTGGTCTGGCCTTAATTGCAACTACTGCACAGCAATTTCCCACTGAATAGTTCTATCTTATCTTCTTAATCTTCTTTCATCTTTCCTTATCTAGACTCTAGTGTTACTGAAAGAGATGTAGACCCTGGCTGCGCTGCTAGCATGCTGGGTCTCCAATCTGCGACCAAAAACCAGCTGCTAAACCTTCTAAAGGCAAGTATTGATATGTTCACCTGGTGTGTATGAACTCCATAAGCTTATTTTTTTAATCAGAGAAACATTTACTTCATCTGTCAATATTTTCAGTGTCAGTATTGGTCTGAAACAGACATGAACGAGCTCCTGAGTCTCCTGGCTGAGAGCTGGAGAAGAGGTGTTCCTCTTCTGTACTCCAACCTGGAGCTTCTTCTACCCGTCGGGGCCAAAGGGACGTCTTGTTCTGGGCTGCAGAGGGAGCGGCCGCCCTCTGACATCCATCTTCACATCCAACAACTGGATGGAAATGTCAGTACGCAGGCTTCAGCCACCAACAGCAAATCTGTTCGGAGTATATCCAGGCTTAGCAGAAGGAAATACACCACAACATCTGACACATCTGACACAAATACTCAAAATGCATTATTTTCATCAAAAAGGGCTCATTCAAGAGATAAGACCAAGCAAAACGCAGCCAAAGCGGCGACCGACTGTCTGGATGCCTTGACCGACTTCTTTGACCTCATGTCGTACCTTGATGCCATGCCGCCGGTTTCAGGCTCATGCCGACCGGAGGCGTTTGTCTGGACAGGAGCTGAGATAAAGGACGGCTTGTTGGATGAGACGAGCGAGGAGGAGGAGGAGGAGGTGGGCAGGAGTTGGAGCCAGGAGAGACTGTTGGATATTCAGGCTGCTGTTGAGGGCTTGGGGTGTCACAGGTGCTGTTGGCGAGTGTCCGAGGTGTGGACCGAAGCCCAACAACACAGACCGGAACCGGGAGACACAAAGTGGGGGAGGCTGGTAGAGAGACTGACGTTACCTGCCTCTTCCAAAAGGCGCAGCCTCGGCTTTAGTGTTGAACCTCTGTGTGCACCAAGGTGAGTCTATTCTGCATCACAGCGCTCTACATCACTGGTTCCCAAAGTTGGGTCACCAAAGCTTCACAGAGGGTTGCGAGGCCTTCTTGATTTTAAGGGGTGTAAGACATTTTTTTAAAATATATAGTTGGCTTATATCTCTGCATTTCATTCATTTCTGAGAACAAAAAGAAGAGGTCCTGCACACTTTGCAATATAGAACTGAATATGTATTTATTAGGCAGACAACGTCTCTGTGACCTTTTTGTCCAGTGCACCTCCTACTTAATCTTTTTTTGGCCGAGTGTGCAGCAATATTTTTCTCATTCATTCAACTAAATTAAATAGCTATTTTTAAAGTTTGGATTATTATTCGAGATATAAACTTTTTTTTTCAAACTCACGGGATAAGGGCACTAGTAAGTATGTATGATTGTTGGAAAAACAAAAACATAATACAATGACTTGTATTAAAAGTTCCTAAAAATAACAGGAAAACTCATCTCTGATGTAATATTCACAGGAAATAATCTGCTCAAAAT
>JAOVVB010080780.1:0-13663 GCA_028570985.1 Heterobranchus longifilis
GAATATGTGGATATGTTAGTTGGCTGCCGTTGGTTGCTTCGTGGCGTTGGCTGATGGAGTGATTTGCAAACGGTAAGCTAGCGGAATTCTAAATATGATTGTAATTTATTTTCCAGCATTGTATCAACATGATGACGGTCAATCATGTTCAGTCTGTATTTATCACAGTTGTGTTGTGGCCGATACATGCTTGTGACTACTGAGTGCGAGCGCACGAGCACGAGCACGAGCACACTGATGCAGACTGCAGTTCACTTAACGGCCACCGGTGTCAATAAAAACAAGGGTTTCCAGGAACTTACACAGAGCCCCTTGAAAGGGGACATATTATGCTCATTTTCAGGTTCATACTAGAACATGTTTACATGCTTTACTTTAAAATAAAATTTAAAAAAACACTTTATTTTTGTCATACTGCCCATGGCTGCTGCACCTGTATTCACTCTGTCTGAAAAGCCCAGTCTGCTCTGATTGGTCAGCGATTCCAGATCTTCTACTGCACATCTCCACTCTCGGCGTCTCCTCTATTCGTCATTGCAACCGGGGGAATGACTGTAACAGCAGCACTTTCTACCGTGAAAATTCACCAATAAAAGCTTCTAAACCAAAAACTACACAATCGAACATGTTCCAGCAGGAATGTGATACAAAATCAAAAGTTTTTTTGATGAGGCACTGAGATGAAGCGATCCCCAGCTCCCTGCCAGTGCTTTTCTGCCAAAAAAAAAAGAAGCTATTTGGACACAGGCCCCTACATATGTTTAATGCAGTATTTGAAGCTTTGGCCACATTTAATATGAACATCTGGCATTGTAACATTATATATATGACAGAAAATAAGGAAACGCATAATATGTCCCCATTAAGAGGTACATGAAGTCAGCAAAGAGTTTGTAGTTTTTGAATAGAGAATACAAATACATGATCCACCTAAAACTGTATGTATATTCTTTACTGTTCAGCGTCCTTCTATCTGCACTTACTCATACTGACTCCAACTCAGGATCAGAATCCAAAGCCGCTGTTGATTGAAACTCAGCGATGCTATAAGCTGCGGCTCCTCTTCCTCCCACCTTCACTCCCACTGGTCTTGGCACTGCTCCTGCACATTATTCCTGCAGTCCTGTCGAGTCTCTTGGTTTCCTTGCAGTCATTCCTCACGGTGTAGCTTTCCTTCATATTAAGAATGCAGGGGGGTTTTAGCGCTTTGTAGAAAATGAAATGTTGTTGTTTATCTCCTGGTCTAATGAGGCACAAGGAGGTATGGGATAGCTGCTTATCTTCTGTGTCGGAGACAGCAATCAGACGGAAGATGCTGCACATGTACTCTGTACCCTCCATGCATTCATATCTTTGCACGTAGTTAATTATTCACTGCACTCAGTGTTTGATTTGCTTTGCTTTGAATGAAACAAACTCAGCAAGATACAATACTTAGTAATTAAGCTCCAGCATGTGTCTACTTGAAACTATTGACTTTCCTACCAAGTATTGTTTAAGCAAGTCAGCAGGTCCTGAATATTATTTCAGAAACATTCACACCTGGTTAGCCTGCTGCCAATCAGCAGCTTTATTTTAAACTTCCATTTGGACTATGATGCTTTACAATTAGCTGTTATAGCTGTTAGAGTTATGCTGTCGTGCTGTTCTCTTCATATTCAGTGCCGGTCACCTCTTTATTCTTTACATACTAAACAGCGGAGAGCCTGTGGGCCTGGACAGAGACAGCAGAGACTGGCTGCGAGTGTGCGAATAAGATAGACAATACGTGCTTAGGTGCATGTATAGCATGTTGCCGGGGGGATGCTTTGATGTGTGCATGCATCCCAAGGGGGTATATGGCTTGGTACAGATACGATTCTTCACCACACATACATTCGAAGACACACACACACACACAAACAGGCTATGCTGTGTGGCCTAGAAACAAAGCAAGGAGACTACGTTTTGACCACACAACCTACAGTAAGTCCAAGAATTCACCCTGCTTAAAGGCCCTTAAAGGTCCCAAGGTCAGATATAAATACTGTGAAAGTATCAAAATGCTCAATTTACAGAGAAATGCACACAGCCCGTATTCAGAAGCTGCCTTTAAACGCGCCGTAAAGTCTTCTGTGCGTTTGTGATGTCACAACTATATGTAGAAAGTGCAGCTACAGTGCTGTTACAGTCATTCCCCGGCTGCAGTGATGGTACAGATACGCAGAAAGCACAGATGCGGAAGACTCGGATATGCTGACCAATCAGAGCAGATGGGGCTTTTTTGGATGGGGGGCTGAAAGAGACAGGCACTAAAACGGAGCGTTTTAGACAGAGGGTGAATACAGGTATATTCAGACACAGTATGAGAAAAATAATGTGTTTTAAAGCATGTAAACATGTTCTAGTGGAAACCCAAAATACAAGTCTGAACCTGAAAATGAACATATAATGCCCCCTTTAAGTGGGACACAAAAACAGTGGCACATTGTCTTTTCTCCCTGTGTATCTCTGAACTTGAATCACCACCCAGCTCATATGTGAGTGTAAAAAAACACAATCAAGACGTAGCCTGTCATATTAAAGCAGCCAGCTGCAAATTGCACATCCAGGCTAATAAAAGCGACAGGGAAATTGCTGCCAGCAGATTTCCTCCAAATCTCCCCAGTAATTCCCCATGAGCTCTGGCATTACTGCCTCACTACCCAGCCTCAGATTAACCCCCACCCCCGACTTCACAGCAATGCAGATCAGGCCTTGGCCATGCTAGTTTAGCCTCTTGATTTCTATGCGTGTACATTGTCCTTTTGATGTCTTCAAAGGTGCCTCTTCTTTTCAAATGCAGTTTAATTCTTAGTAGCATTGTGGTCCAGGCTATTATGTTCAGTGTTAGAAGGTTAGTTTTTTTTTATTATCATCATTATTAGGGATGCACCGATACCAATACTCGGTATCGGGTCTGATACTGTGCTCGTGTACTTGTACTCGTATTCAGAAAACTACTCCGATACTACCACCCGATACCACTTAACGTCATGATTCACCTCTCGTCAGCTGAGCAGCAATGCTGACAGTGTAGCGATAGTTTAAGATAAATGATGACAAATGTAGAGCAGCCTATCTTTTTAAAGAATTCTTTCAGACACAATTTAAGCACGCCACCTGTGCTGAAAAAACAACAAGCAATACACAACCATAGTACTCGTATCAGTACTCAGTATCGGCAAGTACCCAAATGTAGGTACTTGTACTCGGTCTGGAAAAAAGTGGTATCGGTGCATCCCTATACTATATAAATAGAATACATATAGAAATAATAATCAGAGGTATTCATAAGATACATTTACATGCCCTCTGTTTCTGAAAATATTTTGACAGGTATATTATGACATTTTACTCACACATTACAGTCCATCCACTGTATGAAGAGAATATTTAGTACAGGATTACCGACTCAAATTTGGATTTACAGAATCCCAAAACGTAACAACATTTTCGAGGCTGGAAAATCACAGATGTCAGGTTCCTGTGACATACACAAGACAATCTAGGAACAGATTCCTATTTACAGGAACAACAACTGGTGGAAATAAAATTGCAGGTGGCTGGAGATGCATCAGAGAGACACTCTCACTCTCTCTCTCTCCCCTTAACACCTGGGAAATGCCTTTAAAACCCCGGCCTTGTACTGCCAGTCATTTACTGGCAGCACTAGATTAGTTGAAGGCTCAAGAGTAGTCTCACAGCAGGGTGAGAATCACAGAGAATGTTTCAGTCGGTATTTGGATTCGAACTGGCAACCTTCCAGTGGATCATACCCCAGGCTGTCTCTCTTTGTGTCGCTGCACTTTCTCTGGGTTTATCTCTCTTTTTCTGCTTCTTTTTCTCCTCTGTGTCTCACTTTTCCTCTTTGCTTTCAGTGTGGCTGTAGTCATTTTCACTGTGACACTCGCAGGGCGTGCCATGGAGTGGATATAGAGTGAAGATTGTTCAGTGGAAGAACATCAAATGTACCCCTCCCCGTACCAAATGCACCTGAGGCTCTTGATTTGTTTGTGCATGTTTTCATTTGTGGTGGGGCCATGAAGCTATTTGAATGGGGATCTTTGCATAGTGAATCTCCAGTCACGGAACATTACTGAGGTCAGGCTGGGTTGAGTAGAAGTGCCGGAGTGTACATCATTGTGTGTGTATTAGAGCAGCATGATTTACTTGTTCAGTCCAAGGGCTTTACCCAGCTGCAGGTGTGTTCTCAGCTTGCTGCGTTTGATCTGCCACAGGTGTTTGAGAGGGTGGTTGTGCTTGTGCTTGTGTGTGTGTGTGTGTGTGTGTGTGTGGCGCACACTTGTCGGCATATGGTGATTTATGCTATAGGCTCAGAGCTAAAAAGACCCTTTTTGATCTCATCCAAGAATAGACAGGAAGTACTGTGTGTGTGTGTGTGTGTGCGCGCGTGTGTACGTGCGTGCGTTCGTGTGTGCGTGTGTGTGGCCAGAGGTTTTTAGCTTAGTCCTTTGATCCAAGCTAGAGGTGGGCATACCTCTGTGAGGAGCCAGCCACCAGTATGGAGACTTGGCTTGCACTACGGAAGTGTGTGTGTGTGTGTGGGGGAGTGTATATGGTCAGAATCAAAAAGTGGTGGCTTGTGTTTGTAATGCATGTATATGTGCAGTGTGTGTCTGTGCAGCCAAAAAACCCTGCTGTTTCTGTCGCATCAATGATACGATGTCTGAACTCTCCTCAGTTTCCAGACTGATGGCCAGCTTTGGCTCTGCCTTTGAAAGTGCTTGTTATCTAAAATGGCTTGAAGAACATAATGACTTTTTTATGGTTAATACACATAAAGGAGGGTGGACTATAAAATTCACAAAAATAATGCCTCCTAGAAGAAGGCACTTAAACAGCGCCAAATCAATTTTCTTTCCATTTCCTGTAAATGCACTGTGATGTGATTATGTCTCCCTGTCCACCTCGACTCAGATTGACATCTTGTAAGGAACTGGAAGTGCTGCACTGGTAGCTCATTTCCAAGGTAACATATTATGAATATATTGTATCTACTATATTGCACAATAGCACATACAGAATATGGGGCAAGGGGGTGTATCAATTGAGAATTTACTTTAATTATTCTTATTTTATTACCACCTTCTCAGTTAGGCCCCAAATCAGATCTGTGGTTTAGGCTTTTGCACAGTGGTGCTGCAGTTGTTATTTTACATGTACACCCCAGTGCGTTAATTCTGTCTCTGGAGTTTCATGCAGGGATAAGAGGCTTTCTGCAAAAATAAAGTGTTGCATTAGTGCTGGCAGAACACTGAAGTTGTGCACAGCAATCAGCTGTATGACCTTACTTATAATCGGTAATCATATTCGAACAAACCCCAATCATGTTTTGTCAAGATAATAGGGAAATCTTGACAAGCTCAGTTAGTTTTGGATAATTACTATATATTGAGGCTATATGATAGGCTATACTTCTACCTGCTAGTTTTCTCCCTTTACAACACTGCTTACCTAATATTACTGTGCTGGCGTGTTCTGCTCTGTGTAACGGCTGTTCACATACAGACTCAACAGCAGGGACAATAGCTGCTATTCATTGTGAATGGCACCTAGCGTTGCAGCCTGGTGCCACCGGCTGAGCTACTGTACAGAGGTTTAAAAGGCTCCCAGTGGCACACATAAGAGAAACTCAACTTTATGCAAATGTCCCCTGACACAATGCGAGCGTCAACAAGGTGGTAACCCACGCTCGTTTTGATTTCCACAGACACTGAAACACAGAGTTGTTTACTACTCCACTCCACAAGAGGAGTGGTGACCACTTCCAGAACAAATACAGGACTGCCATGCCAATCAGTCTTCAGTTTTAACAATAGACCCTACTTCCCAGCACTACTTCCTCACATGCAGTACGGTAGCTACATCACAAAACAACTGTCTGTCCAGTCTGATCTGAGTACATAATATTACGTGCTCAACGCAGCACACCCACAGAGCTACAGATTCATGAAAGGCCAGAGACTGACTTTGTTTCTGTATGTATGGACGGACGGTGTTCCTCTTGGTTTTGTTCAGCTACGCATTTCTGACATCTAACATACGGAGTGTAAAGGGTTACAATGAACAAAGCATTGAAAAGGGATCAAGGTTTACATAATACCAGTTTTGCAAATCAGCTTGGGACGTCCACACCAGCAACTGCCTGGTTTGGTTTCTGGATTGTGTAAATGAAATGTCCATGTCCACTAATTTTGCTTTAAATATCCATTCTGTCTTTCACATTTAAGACTCTAGATTGTGTCTTTGCACTTTGTTTTGAAATACATGGTCGTATGGCTTGTAAATGTTTCATCATTTTCACTCAGGGAAATGACTTCTGTCTGTTCATCAGCCCGGGCATTTTACAGACAGATGCTACTAGAGACTGGATAGATTTAACTATCAAGGGGCTCACTTGGAGCGATAGTTCATTTGTGAAACACTATTGTTTAAAGCAAAGTGTAGAGATTAGCCAACAATATTAGTTAAAAGTACTGTCAGTGTTTTTGATGATAACTAACATGCCACATTTAAATGAATAGTCTGAATTGAGTATATCTCCCCAATGTACATGCTTTTTTCCTATGTGCTGAAATATTTTTGATTGACATGGGGTTGAGTAGATAATCAGGATGAACTGATTCCTTTAACAAGAGAGAAGAAAGGTGGTGTTGATTTGATGGATGAGGAAATGAATGGGCACAGATGTATTACAATATATGCTGCTAAGAAGAAAAGTAATCAAAGAGAGAAAATAAGTAATTCAAAGAGAAAGAAGGTGGAAAGATAGAATAGGTTGTCAATTATGGGGTCACTGGAGTAGATGGATAGATGAGACAAGACGGCACAGAAATGAAAAGATGTAATCAAAACGATACTTAGTCAAGACAGATGAAGTGAGTTCCTTACAGAGAAAGACTAAGAATAGAGAAAATAGTTTGTCGGCTAATGGACTCACTTTATCTATTTTCTTCTTTACCATTTCTTCTAATTCGCCTCTTGCTCGATTGATCTCTCTCTCCGATCGTATGTATCCCTCCCTGTATTACATTCTCTCCTTTCTACCACTTATTTCTCTCCTCCACTCTTTGTAATTGGGAAGGGGCGGTGCACACGCATTCATCTCATTAAGTGCACACACACAAACACAGGCCATTCTCACAGACATTTTGTTATCCTGTTGTAAAATGAATGTGAGTGTGTGGATAGAATCTCAAGTCATCTCTCGCCGGAATTCACTTTATCTTGTGAATGTGGGAGTAGAAAGAGAGAGAGGCAAAGAAATGAAAATAAAATGAAGGCATTCAAGCGAAAGAGAGAAATTAATTATCCTGTTTGCCTGTTGATGCAAACCCTTCAGTAGGATCCTGTGCCGTGCTGCTGTAGAGTTTGTGAGCATATCAGGACCACACAAAGATACAGACACTCATACCTTCAGTCGTCTAGAGTTATTATATCTCAGTCCGGTGGCCCTGCTGTGTTTAGTATGGCGGTGGTGTTTGACTCAGCAGAATGCTCATCACAGTCAGTGTTTTGTTTGAGTTTTCGACCTGTCACCACATCACTTCACTGGGCTTGACATTTATCTCTGAAATGTTTCTGTTTGTATTTTTTTTTTTGCGTCTGCAATACAAACTAGCAATGGAAAAGATGATGACATTATTATAAATTGTAGAGTAGAATTATTAGTAAGCATTAAATTACAAAATATTTATAACATGTAAAAGCTAACAGAAAAAATCTATACATTGGTACTGTAGCTTGATAATGCAGGAGTATGCTTTACTTCCAGCGTACTAATTGGTTATTATATTTTTCATGCAGGCCCTCACTAGATTACACCATGCATCATGTGCTGCTTTCACATGACAGCAAATAAAACAATCTTTAATGAATTTTACATTTAATTATCTTCTCTTATGAAAAAGGACATGAAATTTATCAAATGGATCATTTTAGAGACAAAAGACCGTAAATGAGCCAATTGATGCGACAGGAGCATTTTTTAAATGATGATACGCAGTGTTTCCCTGAGAATTACTTTGTTCTCCAGTAGCAGTGTGCAGAGAGCCTAGTTTGACCTGTATGGACGCTGTTGAACCTCGTAGACTATGTTTATAGTGTAGTTAATTTCATTATAAAGACGATTATTAGCCAAAATCAAGTGAGTCCTGTAAAGAGTTTACGGCCTGACAAATAGGGGTAGTTACTTGCTTTTCTAGAATTTAAATAAGCTTTAATTGAATACTTAGGGCCTGTGTCCATATAGCGTTTTTTTCTGTCAGAAAAGTGCTGGCAGCGTCTCATCAAAAAAGCGCTGGCTGCATGTAGGTTTTGTTTCTATGACAACGACCTTAAGATATTAATGCTACGTAAACAGAGCGTTTAGTGCACAGCTAAAAACAAGCCGAGATTTTCAACTTGAAGCGCTCAGAGCGGCCACACAAAAAAGGCAGTGCGCTCTGAAAAAACGCTATATGGACATATATGGATTTTTTTTTTTGGGTGAAACTGGCAGCACATTGAAAAGTTTATTTTGTCATTCGGTAAGTTGTGGTGGGATTTTTTTTACATTTTATTTAGTAAAACATTTTACAATCAACTGAAAATTTAATCAACAATCGAATTTTGGAAGGAATTTCTTACATGCAATCATGAAAACACCCAGATGGTTTGTTTTCTTTTTGTATTGCTGTGATGTCTTTATTGTCAGCTTGTAAATACCCTGATATGGCTAACTGAATGCATCCTTTTAAATCACTTAGTGAAATTATAGGCCACAGACAGTTATGTTTTAATATACATCAAGTTACTGTAGTTGTTGCCAAAGTGCACCAATCTAATGTTCTTCTAATATTACTTCACAGGAGCTGGGATTTTTTTGTCTTTTGAAATGTAAATCCAACTCAAAATGACTGTTGTCTGCCCTTGAAAGTGTATTTGAGTTCCCGTATGTTAATATTTGGGCTGCTATACAGTAATATTTGGGATAGTCTTTGTGACTCCATTTTTATTCCTCACAGGAGCTGGCCTTGGCTCTCTGCTTGGCCCATTAAACTGTCTGTTCTTTATAAAGGGGATGAGAGGAGCTGATGTGATTGGCCCTTATTGAGGCTCACACAAACTCCACCTGCTGATACTGCAGTCCTCCCACTAATAATGATAATATGCTCATCCTGGTCCAACATCGTCAACACATTGTGCCCCACCGTTGCATGGTTGTTCTGGTCCCTATAATTATAAAAATTACTTTGTGACACTTAGAAATTAGAGGCCAATATGTCATTATTGTTGAGATTTTATTATATGGCTGAACTGATGTGAAGTACGGTGTTTTGATGCAATAACTGATGAAGTGTGTCAGGCAGCTTAGTTAACCTTCCCTCAGGGCCTACAATAGATAAATGCATACGGTATTACAGTAAGTCAGGTTTAACAGTTCTTCAAGGTTAGTATTGAATATATTTTGAACCCACAATGACAGTGTATTGGATTTTGGACACTACTTGAGATAAGGTAGTCTGGCTGGGTACGTAAGCAGTGTCGGCATTAAGCCTTATACATTAGTCTCCTCCCGGCTGGAGGAAGTCCCTTCTTCCAGGGCGTAGTGCTGTCCAAGACAATTATGATTGGTTTAAAGAAAAATAAACAGGCCAGGGAGTTGTTTCCACTATACCAGAGTGAAAGACATTAAATCCAGTCCTACACCCCAGCGCGGACACAGTGCTGTGGAGATATATAAGGTGATATGAGAGAAAAGCAAAGCTCCACACACTTATCAGTCACATGGTAAAACATTCATTCATTGCTCAAGAAAAGACACAAAAGATAGATTATTGGCTACAGCAATTGATATCCTCAGGAAAACCTATGCTTAAAGTCAGACTACATTTCCCCTCCAGTACTTGAGTTGTCATTGAAAATGTTCTGTGGCTCTCAAAAGGACAACCTAGCTTAAACTACACTACTCCTGGTCCCTGACAAGATTTTTTTAAGTAAAGCCATGAGGATTGTTTTCTGCCACTACAGCACCTCAGCTCTGCTCACTGTCCTGTATTTCACGGACAACCACCCACCTGCTCACTTATTGAGAGCCAATTTGTACCAATCTATGGTAAATATGTCATGCATGGACAAAACGAGGTCTGACTTGCACAGTGAAACCACAAATTCTCATGCGGCCTGTGTAACATTGGTATTATAACAGCAATCTATAATAGTTCTCTGTAATAATATGATCGTGTTCACTGAAAGGCAGTGTGTGGGTTTTGCTCCAATAATCCACTGTTCTAAATGTCAGTCCGCGGCTCGAGGCAAACATTATGCTGATTACTGCTACCATCATTTCTAAACAGCTCCTCATGCCCGGCAAACACACCTTGAATGGCCCTGTGTGTGTGTGTGTGTGTGTGTGTGTGTGTGTGTGTGTGTGTGTTTGGGATTTACTGTTCAGTATACTTCTTGGCAAAATCTACTTTATTGTGTGCTTTCAGAGTCACTTTATCTGACACAGTAGCTTATTAGGATGTCACTTGCTCATCAAGTGCTTGTGTGTGTTTATCTGAGCGCTTTTGTGCATCAGGTGCGTGGATAATTGCTGTGTGTTTGTGTGTGAATGGGCTTTTAAACCACCTGCTTTCAGCACGCTCAACACAACCACTGCTGAAATAGTTTCTCAATCCTCAGCACCTCCCCAATTCAATCGTCTCTCTCTCTCTCTCTCTCTCTCTCTCTCTCTCTGTGTCGCTTTCCTTTTCCCACTCTATTCTCACCTCACGGTCTTCCTGTCCATTGCGAGTCTAAATCTAATTAGCCTGCATCATGTATTAGGCTTGTATAACGACACAGCTGGCCTTTTCTTTCTTTTCGCACAAACACACACTCACACAGCAGACATAAGACACCTATATTGTCATAAATGAATAGAGGGAGGGAGATGGAGGAGGTGTGTTTGTGTGTTGGTGAAGGAACAATTGTGTATGTAACACAAGGTCAATTTATTTGTCTGTATCCTCATATTTCTTATGAGGACTGTATGGATCCACTTGGATGGAGAAAAACAGTTTTATTCTTCCGTTTTTCAATTTTCTGCTGCACAATTCTGCTGAAACGGTAAACTGCATTGTGTTGCACATACACACGTGCTTATAAAGGCGCACGCACATACACACACAGACACACACACACAAACAAGTTAACTGAACACAACACACAAACCAAAATGGGTTTATGTGCTGACCGAACAGCAAGACACAAGTTTAAGTGGTCAGTGTTTTTCTTATGTTAGCACAATCGTAACAGTATTAATTTTTCATTTTTCTGTCAAAACACACAGACCGAACAAGGAGAGAGAGAGAGAGACAGAGAGAGAGAGAGAGAGAGAGAGAGAGAGAGAGAGAGAAAGAGAGAGAGAGAGAGCATTTGAAGTTTACACTTCCAGTCGTTTCCCAATTTCGAATTTCAAGGAGTTTTGCAAATCCTCTTTCATTTTCCCTTACTCTCCCTCTCTTTCTCGTGCTCTCTCCCCCCTCGTAGACTGACTGTGTCTTTCCATGCTGTCATTTCCCCCCCCTCTGTGGTGTCACATTACATTCAGTCTGCAGAAACTTTCCTTTTTCATTTCTCCCACTCGTCTCTTGCTCTGTCTGTCACATCCCTCCCCTTCCCCTCTCCCTTCCCCTCTCCTGTCCCTATTTCCTTCCCTTTAATCTCACTTCTCGTTGCCCCTCTCTCCTCTCTCCCTCTGGCTCCATACAAGGGGAAGGGGGTGGTAACCCATCCCAGAGGGGGGATCTACTAACTGCACCCTTTGGCACCAGCTGTCTGTCTGAGGCCCGATGTATGTGTACTCTTGCATGGCTCTAGGTGAAGGCTTTTTTTCCTTGTGTGTGTGTGTGTGTGTGTGTGTGTGTGTGTAAGAGAGATCGAGTGAGTCAGAGGAGAGAGGGTGTTTGGTGAATGTGGTTGGTAACTCTATCTTGGACGACATGCAGCTAAAAGCATTAGGTTATAACAACGGCCAGGCCTGGCAGCATTTGACGGGGCTTTGGGCAAGGATAGAAGGACAAATGGGGTGTTGTGCCTTACAGCTGTGTGTGTGTGTGTGTGTGTGTATGTGTGTGTGCGCGCACACGCGCGTATGTTTGTAGCCAACGCCAGTCCCTATGCAAGCACTTAGTGATTATGGTGGCCCAGAGTTGTTAATTTGTGTAATCAGTGTTTAATTGGCATTGAGGAAAACACATTAATCAGACCAGAATAAGTCTCCGGCTTCTTCACGCAGTCATTCATTAGTCTACTCCAATCACCCAATCACAGGCAGCCTGGGAATCTGGCATACTGGGTTGCAATCACAGGTTCCACTAAAGCAGAAGGATGGTACCTTACTGGTCACACCATGTTGCCACTTATTAAAGTACTAGCCTGTGTTTGAATGTCTGTGTGTTATTTCAACACACTTATTAATAATTTCATGCAGAAGTTTGTTCCTGAACTTCAGGTGTGTGTGTGAGTGAGGGGGTTGTGTCTCCGAAGTAGAAAGGTCTTGAAGCTAAATGCTCTCCAGTGTACAACTGTGTGTTCACGTGGGTGGATTTACCCTTTTGTTGATGTGCCGCACTTTTGAGTAGACATGTGCTGCATCTATAAATGTATCTCTCCTCTGCAGACAGAGCACACATCAATGCACACACACACACTAGGGCTGCACCGATACCAGTATCTGTATTGGGTCCAATATTGTGCTCATGTACATGTACTTGTACTCGTACTTGTAAAACTACTCCAAAACTACCGCCCCGATACCCTTTACAGTAACATGATGTTCACTTCTCGTCAGTTGAACGGGGAGGCGGAGGAGCAGAAACATCAGCAGTGTGGAGATATTTTAAGATATAATATTATGACAAAAGTAGAGCAGACTGCAAACTATGGCTGGGTACTTGGCAGCAGGTAACGTTAAAGTGAAATGATTTAAAGTGCCTGTATTTCACTCTAACTGATTCCAACAGCGGGACGTGCAACAGTCTGCATTGTAAAGACATAGCTTACCAGTAACAGTTAGCCTGCAGCTGTAGGCTACTTTTACGAACACCACGGTCACTGCTGGAATCGGAGCTGACAGAGAAACATCATAACTGTAAAATCCTCCTGTGTTCCTGAAGTCTCCTTGAGTCAGTGTGGCAACATTTGCCTTCTGTGAGTTACGTAAACAAACAATGAACACTGACCACAGACGGGACTTAATGATGCATTCAGTTGCCCCTCATTAATTCATGGTGCGTTCAGTTAAACTCGAGAACTTTGAGAAACTCAAGCTGTTGTTTTAAAGAACCCTTCTGCCATCAGTTTGTTCCCAATTGACTGGTGAAATAGGTTATTGTTATTTCATTTTAAATAAATTATTTAAATTTGATCATATGGCCTTAATGTGATACACAATATGCCTACATCACACTTGATACCATGTTACTATGTATCTTTTTAAAGAATTCTTTCAGGCACTGTTTAGGCACAGGTAGGTAAGTACTTGCACTTGGTCTGAAAAAAATCGGTGCATCCCTAACACGCGCACACACACACACACACACACACACACACACACACACACACACACACACACACACACACACACACACAC